>CAUYQG010096698.1:0-15151 GCA_963574415.1 Tarsius wallacei
TGAGATACCTCTGATACCTGGAAGTCTGTTTCTGAAAAGACAAAGTTGGTAAAGTTAATTTTACCTAAAGTGTGCATTTCTCCAAAAGCATAGCTTCTACTTTCTCATCATTGTGTCAGGATTTAAGAACAAGATGAAAAAGGGCGTCTTACTCTTGGTCTGTCCCTTCAGTATCTACTCTCAAAATAACTGAAATACCTTACTGATTCCAGTAGTGGAATACTGGAATAGGAGAACACAGAGGCCAGAGAATTCTGGAATGTCAAATTAGAGCTACAAACAGAGGATGTGTGTGTTCAGGCAGTATACATAAAAATGCTAGGAAAAGGATGTGACTAAAAAGTGAGTTAACTTTCAGCTACTTCCACCGCTTGTCCTGGGATCAGCTCTCTCCTCCTCCGGGTCCAGTCTTCCGGCTGATGGGAGGGAGGGGAACTGTAAGCAGTGGCTGCCTGCGTGGTTTGGAACCAGGACACCTCCTCCGAGTCCAGGAGTGTGTACTTCAGTCTTGGTCCAGACCAACTTCCCTCCAGATGGTGAGGCCGGGATTCAAACAGGTGAGACTAGTGCATTTGCAAGTCTGCCACTCATCAGTCTGCAAAGCGCAGATCAGCAGAACCCGGTAGCTTTCCCAGCACACAGGCTCAGGAAGTCAGTCTCCCTTCCCCTTCGCCTGAGGGACAAATTGCCACTGAACTCCTCCCCGGACCCTGCATGGCCCTGCCTGTAATTACTGTTTACTTCCATTTCTGACGGTTCACTTTATTATAGTCCATTAACATAATGAGAGGGTCCTATCGCCTGGCAAGTGGGGATGGAACAGGTTTGGATTAGACTCTGACTCACTGTGCTTTGTGGAGTCAAACTCTAGCTGAATCTGCTCCTGGCTTACCTCACTTCTGTGGTCCCAAGAATGCAAACTGCTGCCCAGTTCTGCTGGGTTCCACTCCCCAGGGCGCTCCCCCATCCCAACACTGACTGACCTGGCTTTCCTGAGATACTGAAATCGTTCTCTTCTCCTGCCCTCCCCTCCACTCCCCTCCCCTCCCTTCCCAGTTGGAGTCTCTTACTCTGTCGCTCAGACTGGAGTGCAGTGGCACACACACGGCCACCCCTGCGTCGACCTGCTGGGCTCCAGCGATCCTTCTGCCTCAGCCTTCCAAGGAGCTGGAACTACAGGTGCACACTACCATGCCCAGCTAATTTTTTGATTTATTGTAGAGATGCGATCTCACCGTGTTGCCCAGGTTGGCCTCGAACCCCCAGGCTTAGGCCATCCTCTCACCTTGGCCTCCCAAAGTGCTGGGATTACAGGCTTGAGCCACGTGCCTGGCCTCTCCTTTTATTTCTACTCGTCAATCCTGATGACTTTTCCTTTCTTTAGGCAGCAGCTTCCCCCCCACCCCACATCAACACTGCCCATTTTTCTGTGCTCCATATACTTCACGTGCCTGTTCAGATTGCTTTATCCCCATGAAAAGCAACTGACGTGTTATCTTTCCCTGTCTGTTCAGCTTGTTTCCCTTCATTTATGTCATTATTTTACTTCCCCCTTGTATTATTCTATAACATAAGAAAAACATCGGTTCTCCTATTATTCTGATTCCCCACTGGAAACTATAAAAGATTAACTGTCCCAATCCCTTTTCCCAAACAGAAATAGCTTTTTGATTATGCCAATCAATGCGTCTGAAAAGCTTATCTTCCGACCATCTTACGTTTAACTTTGACCTACTTACTTGGGTCATGGTCCCAAGTGTGCCACATTTCTGTTGCTATTTCCTAATGCATTTAATTTGGCTTTAAACAATGTAAAAATTTCAAACTTTAAAGGAATTGTCCAACTTAAAGTTATGAGTACAGTATGCAGCTATTTTTTCCTAAGCTGTTTGAAAGTAAGCTGCCCACATGATATCTCGTCTCCCCCAAATTCCTCAGATGTATTTGCTACAAGGCTATCTCCCACATACCCACACGACAACCATTCAAACCAGACCATTAACATAAATATGCCACTACCATACAATCCTCAGACCCCCTTTACAGTTTGCCAATTGTCCTTAAAATGTCCTGTAGGACAAAGCAATCCAGTCTAAAGTCTTGCCTCACCTGCATTGCTTCATTGTCCATGTCTTCAGTCCTGAATAATTTCAGGCTTTCCTTGACTTTCATGACTTTGACTTTTGAAAATTACAGGCTAGTTATTTAGTAGAATGTTCCTCGATTTGGGTCTGATGTTTCCTCATGGTTAGACTCATATCATGCCCCTTTGAAGGAATTGTGTGTGTGTGTGTGTG
Source organism: Tarsius wallacei (assembly GCA_963574415.1). Classification (NCBI taxonomy): domain Eukaryota; kingdom Metazoa; phylum Chordata; class Mammalia; order Primates; family Tarsiidae; genus Tarsius; species Tarsius wallacei. Next base: position 2,298 of record CAUYQG010096698.1, read on the forward strand.
TGTGTGTTGGGGGTTGTTCTCTGACTCTATGTAAATTTCCTGTTTCTCATGAAACATTCTAGCTATTTATTTTCTTATTTATACCAACCTGGCCCTGTGGATTGCAATTTCATTCCATGGGTGATATCTGTTACTATCATTATCTATTTGCATGCTCTAAAGTGTCCCAGGTCTGACCAGGAGGGCCCCTTCAAGCTGGCTCCAGGTTCCTTTGGTGGGTCCTCTCATTCCTTTTCTTAAAAAAAATTTTTTAAAAATTTTAGTAGCTTTGTGGAGATACAAATAGTTTTGGTCTGGGCTTTAAGTGTCTCATTCTTGGAACACTGCTCTGCTTTCTGGCACAAGAAGATACTCGGGCTCATGTCGGACGTTCCCTGTCCCAGCCCTGGAATCAGCCACTTCTCCAAGGTGTCCTGGTTCTTTCTCATGGAATATGGTATTTAGAAACTATGATGGGGCACTAAGTGTGCTCATTGCTACTGAGATGTTTTGTGTTCCCAGGCCTGTCAGTGCACAGAAATACGCACACACATTTACATTTGTATCTATTTCTATATCTATTTCTGTGTACTGTAAACCTTGATACCTCCAATTCCAACCAAACAACAGTGTTCGTGCTGATTTTCTCCCTTGCCACGTCTCTAACAGCAAGAAATCAGACTCCCATAATTCTTAACATACTGACTTATTTGGTCAGTCTCCCAAGCTGCTCTCAATCTTCCATCACTGCCACTACCCTGCCGGCCTTTCTCTGCAAATGCCCTCCTCTCCCCACCAGGATGACCCCCTACAGGGAGGTTCTGCTCACCCCACTCAGGCTCTGATCCCCATGTCAAGCCAGTCCCCTGTAGGGCATTCTCACCCTCTTCAGAGTTTGGGTGAGGACAACACAGCCTCCTCCCTCCCCAACCCCAGTAAATACCTACTTTGCTCAGTTCTGTCTAATGTACTTTGGACTTTATTGTTCAGAAAGAGAAGGAAGAGAAGAGAAGAGTCCCAATACATATTAAAGATAGTAACTGGAGGGGGTGGTTCACTCCTGCAATCCCAGCTCTTTGGGAGGCAGAGATGAGAGGATTGACTGAACCCAGGGGTTTGAGATCAGCCTGAGCAACTTGGTGAGACCTTACTCTACCATAAATAAAAAAAATTAGCCGGGTGTGGTGGTGTGTGCCTGTAGTCCCAGCTACTTGGAAGGCTGAGGCAGAAGGATTGCCTGAGCCCAGCCGGTTGAGGCTGCAGTGGCCATGACCATACCACTGCACTCTAGCCTGGGTGACAGAGTGAGATTCCTACTCAAAAATAATAATAATAAATAAAGATAGTGTCCACCTTCACTAAATGTAAACCTTCTTGCCACTTGGCTACTCATGGTCTAGAAAACACACTCCATTGCTTACTGTTGTATTACAGATCGCTCTGGAATATTAAGGATACAATTATGACCAGACAAAATGTCTTATATTACCTGGAAGAAACAGAAACCACCTGTGGATTGAAAGCATAGAGATGAGCTATCACTTTTATTACAGCATTACCCTGGCTGTCCTTGCCAGCATCACCCTTGGATCCAGGCAGTGGGGCCCCTTCCCTGATGGGTGCTTTAGAGCCCTCCACACCAGCCTTCCTCCAGTCAAGCCCCTGATAGGGAGTGGAGTCGTGGGGCTGAGAAGTGTCCTCTGGGGCCCATGCTTCCCTCTCCTAAGCCATGCTCTGGACACCACGGACTCAGAATGTCTCCACTCAAACAGCCCCCGAGCCCGCATCTAGGCCTGTACCAGCCTCTTCCCCAGGTCAGGGTGAATGGCGTCCCTGGCTCATGCACCTCTTAGCTGGAGGGTAGCCAAGGGGAATATTTGGAGATAGTGAAGAGTGGCTAAATGTGTAGGCTGGGAAATGTAGACAGAGCACCCACAGGGCCCCTCTTCTGGTGCAGAGCAAAGTTGAAGGTGGAAAGAGAAGGGGTGGGTGACTGGCCGCCATGCTCTGGTGCTGAATTCTGGGGAGTCTGAACATTCTAAATCTGAAACTAGGCTGCAGGTTGTTAGGAAAGAATATTTGTCAAGGAAGGGGGGTAGAGCATGTTTGATTTTCCAGCTAGTAGCTTGATTTATAACTTTCGAATATTTAGCTATGTAGTATATGGATCTACTTTTGTATTCTTGTCCCAGGTTCATCAATTATTATAGACAGGTCTGGCCCTTGCATGCAGTAGGCACTCAATGTGTGTGTGTGTGTATGTGTGTGTGCGTGTGTGTGTGTGTGTGAGAGAGAGAGAGAGAAAGAGAGACAGAGATTTTCTTTTCTTCTTTTTTTTTTTTGAGTTGGAGTTTCACTCTGTTACCTAGGATGGAGTACAGTGGCACACATGCTCCCGGCCACTGCAGCCTCGACCTGCTGGGCTCTGGCAACCCTTCCACCTCAGCCTTCCAAGTAGCTGGAACTACAGGCACGCGCTACCATGCCCGGATAATTTTTTTATCTATTGTAGAGACGTAGTCTCTCCAAGTTGCCCAAGCTGGTCTTAAACCCGTGGGCTCAGGCAATCCTCTCGCCTTGGCCTCCCAAAGTGCTGGGATTACAGGCATGAACCACCATGCCAGCAAGATTTTCTTATGTATAGTACTTATGTAATAGCCCTGGTATTCCATAAGTACTAATAGGATCCATTCTAACTTGCCCTCAGGTGTTCACTATGGAATGTACACACTCAAACAGCCTTCTCTAGACACACTTAGGTAAACTCATGTTGTACTTTCTTTTTTTTTTTTTTGAGTTGGAGTTTCACTCTGTCACCCAGGCTGGAGTGCAGTGGCACTCTTACAGCCATTGCAGCCTTGACATGCTGGGCTCAGGCGATCCTTCCACCTCAGCCTTCCAAGTAGCTGGAACCATGCCCAGCTTATTTTTTTTATTTGTTGTAAAGACAATGTCTCCCTAAGTTGCCCAGGCAGGTCTCGAACCCCTGAGCTCAGGCAGTCCTCTCGCCTCGGCCTCCCAAAGTGCTGGGATGACAGGCTGGAGCCACCACATCCGGTCCCACATTGTACTTTCTTATACTCATGTCCATCTCGCACTCACATCCACCCTAGAGAGGGCTGTGTTCACCAGAAGTTATTCCTCCAATACCGAGCAGCACCGTCAGAGGACATTTTCCTTTCCTCAAAGTCACACATGTCAACAGGCACACAATTCACAGCAGCACTCAGATCAGATGTAGTTTCCCTGCCTTCACCTCTGCAGGGTTCCGAGGGATCCCCATGTGACCAAATCGTCCACCACACTATCAAGCTCTGATCCAGAGACAACTTCCAAGGTTTTGTCATTTGAGTAACCCAAAATAGACCATCTACGAATGTGAACCACCAAGGTTTGCTTACAGAAAACCCCAGAGAGCCAGGCGTGCTTCTCAATACCCTCTCTGTTTCTGCCAGCTCAGGCGTTGCAGCACTGGTGATGGGAGGTAGGCCCACTGATAGCAGATCACTTTCTGCGTTGTGTCCGTCTTGTTTGGGAGAGGATGGTCAAGTTAAAGAAGCGTTAGTCCATCCTGCACAATCAAGAAGCAGGAGGGTAATATTGGGGAATGGATGGGGTACACCTAAGAAAAACAATAACCAATGGACCTTAAGAGTTATGATGTGGGCAACCCCCTCGGATCCCCTCCCACTGTGGGAGCTTTTCTGTCCTCTCAATAAATCTTGCTTTCTCAAAAAAAAAAAAAAAACGAAAACAGTAATGATGCTCCTTGGGTAACAGCAGCATTTATCAATATCAAGTAAAGGGTGTCAAGATAATCTGAAAAAAGACTTGCCTTTCTGCATTAGTATGTGACACTGTTGTTTGAAAATTCTTATTTTCCAGCTTTTTACAAAAATGTGATTACAGCTCGCTCTTATGTATTATCTCATACTTTAAAAATAGTCTTCACATTTAGCGTGACATGGAAAATTAAATTTCTCCATTACCTTCTAAAGTTAAAACGGTCAATTACTTATTTATCTCACTTGAAAAATAGTTTTTTAATGGAGTTGGTAGCATCAAATATGTTCCTAAGTTTAAGACAGTCTGCATAATCATTTATTCTCATTGTGTTAATTACAATAAGATCTGTGAGGCCATTGGTCATTAGCTCCAAGTTACAAGGCATTAAAGTTAACTTTTAAGTAGGTAAACATCTCCCTCTATATCAAAACCTTATGATGAGGGTAGTTTCCTGTAACAAATAGCCACAGTCTTAAGGTTCTACATCCACAGTCCCTTGACTTCAACAAATGTTTCAATAAAACAGGAAAGTTCTGCTCTTTTAAGAAAACAAATAAAAGCTTAACATTTGCTGATAAGATACCAAGTCCATAAGATTTCGTTTATATTCTTTGGCAACATGCCTGTAAATTCTTCCTGGCCTTCTTCTTATATCTTTCAAAATAAAAGACAATGGGCAAGGCAGGTCTTTGCCTTCCTAAAACCACTTGCATCTACAGCTTTTTATCCTCTTAAAGTTCCCGCTTAAAACAAATAAGCAAGCAAACAGACAAACACAAACGTGTGATGTCTTCAATCAGCTGCCTTTTAATAAAAGCAGAATAAAAAACATTCAGAAATTCTGTTTTGGATTTCTCCAAGTATCTCATTGATCCCCAAAACAGGGCTGCATGGCTCATGGCTGAGTCATTATCCACATAAGGTGAGGTTTGGTTCAGTTTGGGGAAGATGATGAACCTTAACGACGTCTTGTTAATGAGTTGCTGCTCATTACAATGCATGTTGGAACCAGAAGCCAGTTCTCCTGGCTTTAAGTCCACTCAGTCAAACTTCCAATTTTGAGTATGAGCATGAAAAAATATGCACATAAATCAGTTATCATCACAAAGCGCTACTGCATTATTTTCATTATATTCCTAAAAATATTTTTTTTCTATTTACCTTCAGATTAAACTCAAAGTACAACTTTGAAAGAACTCAACACATGGAAAAAATTTGGTTGACATTAACAATTCATAATTTTATTTTTAACAATATAATTTAAAATATCAATTGCTTGAAAAAAAAACTCTAGGGTCCAAATAACTTTTATAAGCAGATATGATTACATCTACAAATAAGTTAAAACATAAGAATTAGTTCTATGTAAAATTCTGCTAAAGACATAAAATAGACAGATAGAGGTTTCTTTTAAACATATATTTGTTTTGCTAAAAGGCATCTTGCGGCCGGACTCAGTGGCTCAGCTTGTCATCCCAGCACTTTGGGAGGCTGAGGCGAGTGGATTGCCTGAGCCTGTGGGTTCGAGACCAGCCCGGGTAACTTGGCGAGACCTCATCTCTACAATACATAAAAAATGAGCTGGGTGTGTTAGCATGTGTCTGTAGTTCCAGCTACTTGGAAAGCTGAGGCGGAAGGATCGCCTGAGCCCAGCAAGTCGACACTGGGGTGGTCGAGAGCGTACCGCTGTACTCCAGCCTGGCCTATGGAGTGACACTCCAACTTAAAAAAAAAAGGCATCTTATTCATGGACTGAAAGAGTCAGCATCATTAAAATGATCATACTGCACAAAGCGATCTACAGATTCAATGCAATCTTTATCAAAATACCAACATCAGTGGCTCAGTCTGTAATCGCAGTACTTTGGGAGGCTGAGGCGAGTAGATTGCCTGAGCCCGCGGTTTCGAGACCCACCCGGACAACTTGACGAGACCTCGTCTTTACAATAAATAGAAAAAAATTAGTTGGACGTGGTGACACGCGCCTGTAGTTCCAGCTACCTGGAAGGCTGAGGCAGAAGGATTGCCAGAGCCGAGCAGGTTGAGGCTGCAGTGGCCAGGAGCATGCCACTGCACTCCAGTCTGGGCGACAGAGTGAGACTCCAACTCGAAAAACAAACAAACAAACAAAAAAATACCAACATCATTTTTCAAAGAACTAGAAAAAACAATCCTAAAGTTCATATGGAACCACAAAGGAGCCCAAATAGCCAAGACAATCCTAAGTAAAAAGAACAAATGTGGAGTTATCACACTGCCTGACTTCAAATTATACTCTAAAACAGCATGGTACTGGTACAAAAATAGATAGATCAATGAGACAGAATAGAGAACCCAGAAATAAAGCCACTTATCTACAACCAACTGATCTTTGACAAAGCCAACAAAGTGAACAATGGGGAAAGACTGCCCCATTCAATAAATAGTGCTAAGAAAATTGGCTAGTCACATGCAGAAGGATGAAACTAGACCCCTACTTCTCACCATATACAACAATTAACACAAAATGGATTAAAGACTTAACTATAAGACCTGAAACTATGAAAATCTTAGAAGAAAGCCTAGGAGAAACTCTTCTGGACATTGGCCTGGACAAATACTTTATAACAAAGACCCCAAAAGCAAATACAACAAAAATAGGCAAATAGGGCTTAATTAAACTAAAGAGCTTCTGCACAGCAAAAAACATCATCAACAGAGTGAACAGAAAACCAACAGAATGGAAGACAATATTTGCAAATTATGCCTCAGACAAAAGGTTAATATCCAGACCGTAAAAGGAACTCAGACAACTCAACATGAAAAAAGCAAATAACCTCATCAAAAAGCGGACAAGGGCACGAATAGACACTTTGCAAAAGAAGACACACAAGCTAACAAAGACATGAAAAAATGCTTCACATCACTAATTACCAGACAAATGCAAATTGAAACCACAAGGAGATATCATCTTAGACCAATCAGAATAGCTATCATTAAAACGTCAAAACAACAGATGTTGGTAAGGATATAGAGAAAAAGGAACACTTGTACAATGTTGGTGGGATCTCTATGGAAAAAAAGTATGGTGCTTTCTCATAGACCTAAAAATGGAACTTTGACCCCAGCAATCCCACTACAGGGCATCTACCCAAAAGAAAACATATCATTATATAAAAAAGAAACCCGTACTTGTATGTTCACCACAGCACTATTCATACCAACAGAGTCATGGAACTAACCTAAGTGCTCATCAACGGTTGAATGGATAAAGAAAATGTGGTTTGGCAACCCCCTCGGGTCCCCTGCCACTGTGGGAGCTTTTCTGCCCTCTCAATAAATCCTGCTTTGACAGAGAGAGAGACAGAGAGAGAGAGAGAGAGAGAGAGAGAGAGACAGAGAAAACATGGTTCATATACACAATGGAATACTATGCAGCTATAAAAATGAATGAAACCATGTCCTTTGCAGCAACACGGATGGAGCTGGAGAACCTCATCCTAACTGAAATAACTCAGAAACTGCATGCTCTCACTTATGTGTGGAGGCTAAATGGACATAAAGATGGAAATAATAGACACTGGGGACACTGAAAGGGGCAAGGTGGGGAGGGAGGCGAGATTTCAGAAATTGCCTACCGGGTACAATGTTCACTATTTGGAGAATGGAGAACTAGAAGCCCAATCCCGCCAGGCTCGGTGGCTCAGCCTGTAATCCCGCACTTTGGGAGGCTGAGGTGAGTGAATTGCCTGACCCCGTGGGTTCGAGACCCACCTGGGCAACTTGGCGAGACCTCATCTCTACAATAAATCAAAAACTAGCCGAGCATGATAGCGCACGCCTGTAGTTACAGCTACTTGGAAGGCTGAGGAGGAAGGATCGCCGGAGCTCAGCAGGTTGAGGCTGCGTTGGCCAGGAGTGGCCACTGCACTCCAGTCTGAGCAACAGAGTGACACTCCAACTCAAAAAAAAAAAAAAGAAAGCCCAATCCCCACCAGTATGCAATATACCTGTGTAACAAACATGCACTTGTATCCCCTGAATCTAAAACTTAAAAAAGTAAATTTAAAAGGGCATCTTAATTTAGTTTAGCAAACTGTATTCATCTATTGAAAAGTGGCCTGGAGGCCAGGTACGGTGGCTCATACCTGTAATCCCAGCCTTTTAGGAGGCTGAGGTAGGAGGATTGCTTGAGCCCAGGAGTTCGAGACTGGCTTCAGCAACATAGCGAGAACTTGTCTCTACAAAAATTAGCCAGGTGTGTTGGTACATGCCTGTAGTCACAGCTACTCAGGAGGCTGAGATGGGAGGACTATGTGAGCCCAGGAGTTTGCTGAGATCCTGCCATTGCATTCCAGAGTGAGACAACAACTACAAAAAAAAAAAAAAAAAAGGAAAAACAGCAGGAAGTGATGATTTGTGTGGGTTAATTAAATATACTTCAGTTAAGAAACTAAGTTAGATAGCTGGGTGCTCCCATAGCTAGGAATGACAGTGGGTACCATTTAAGAATGGATATAAATAAGCAGTGCCTAAAAGACATTTCAGTTGCCAGAAAAGTCACCAAAGCACAGTTAGTTCTCTTTGTGATGATAAGCCTTCGCTCTGGTTTCAAATGCACATCCTTTGATAACACTACATTTGACATTAAAAATTGCAATTCTGCTTAGACTTCACAGACAGATCATCTTCAGTTTCATTTCATTAAAATAGCCAGCAAATTTATAATTGACCGGAAGATTAAATTAGCCTAATCAACAAGAGCAGAAGAGACATGTGCCTTTTTAATTTCTATTTCTAATATAGTTATAATTAATAAAAGGCATTAAATATAAATTTTCAAAAACAATTTTCCTTGGATGACACATTGTCACGCTTCATAAGCACATATGTCTGTCTTTGAGTGTGATTTCAGTGATTATTCAGTAATGAAATTGGCTAATTTTGTTTCACAGGGCTTATTTTGTAAATTTAAGGATTATATATATAGTGTCTAACAGCTGGTTGATTAAGTTAATTCAGAAAAAGATGGATCACTTAATCACCTTATAAACAGATTAACTTTCTTTCACATTAACCCATTGATTAAATATCAGAAGGCACAATCTGTGACCTGGTCCTAAAATAGCACAGCCTGTTAAATTATGCAGAAAAAGGGAGTCAGTTGCATCATGTCTTCACTTGGTCCCTCTGTGGTATTTCGTAATTGAAGCGTGACCCTAAGTGTGCCTGAGCTGACCCCTGGCACGAGAATTCCCTCCTTCTTGTACAGACTTCTGGTGAACAGTCATGAGAACACCAGCCAATGGCAAAAGTCACCAGGGGCTGTGGTGCATCAAAGTGACTGAACGGAAAGGCACAGACATTTCTAGAAGGATTTGTGACTTGTAATGGACTTTTGTTGTCATGTGACAAAATCATGGAAGGAACACCAGTGACCACTTCCTGGAAGGGCAAGGCGAGGTAGGTGGCTAATATCTGTGTACCTCTGTGGTCAGGGGACATTCATGGTATTGCATAGAAAATACGTATGTGCTTTATGAGAAAGTCACTTTCAGCTGTACCCTGTATCAGTTAGGATCAGGTGTCACCACAGATAATGGAAGACTTCCAAATAAAAAATTGCTTTACAAAAAGTAGAAGTTTATTTTTGCACTGGAGTTAGGTAGCCCAGGCCTTTTACATCATTAGGGACCAGGGTCCATCCAGTACTCCTTGACCATGGTCCAAGATGGCTGCTGAAGTTGCAGCCATCGTGTGAATATTTCAGGCAACAATAGGAGGAAAGGGGAATTCTCTCTTCTAAGACAAGCTTCTGGAAATCCCATATAATACTTCCTTTTATAGCTCATTGATTTCTTGGCCATATCTTACATCAAGGACGGCTGGGAATGGAGTCTTATAATTGCTTGCGTATTCACCCCTCCTGCCCCCCTAGTGTGCTGGTTAGCCAACTTTACCCTTTCCCTCTCAGAGAGAGAGAGAAAGAGAGAATGAATGAATTCTGATTGTAGCATTTGCTAATATCTGTGGCATAAATGTTACCACCATGGTCAATTTCAAGCTACCAATGGCTTAATGGTTTACACAACTCCTGAGAATCTAGTAATTGACTCTTGTGAGCTGGTTCAAATGGGCTCTGGTAGACCACTGGCCTGCAAGTAATATCTGACTTTTTTGCCACTACGGAGAAAGGATAGAATGAACGATCTATCCTTCGGGGTTAGAACACCTGCCCCGAATTCCAGCCGAAAAAGAACACCAACTCTTGATGAGATAACCTAAAAAGCAGGAGAAAACCAAGGCTGTGATGTGGAGAGAGCGCTGCAGGGCCAGGAAGGCACATCCGTGGTGTAAGCAGATGCCACCAACAGAACATATTGGAATTAACCTCGGAGGCGAAGACCCAGCATTAAACCACCAAGGAGAACTTGGAGGTACGATAGCATGGATGAAGCCAACTGCGATCTCCTGAAGATGAGTGGCATCTCATCTTCAGAAATGCATTAAACAAAATGCATTTTGTTTAATGATGCATTTTCCCCTTGGACTGTAAGTTTTCTGGGGCTTGGGGACATGTCAGTTCTTGCTCATTGTTTCATTTTTGGTGTGGAGCCTAATCCTTGGCACATTTATTCATTCAGCAAACATTCAGTGTGCCTATCTGTGGCAGGCACTGATCCGTGTGCTGAGAAAATAGCAGTGAACAAAACTGGCAGAAGCCACTGCTGTCATGGAGCTTATGCTCTATTGGGAGGAGAAGGATAAGAAAATAAACGAAATAATTTATGTGGGGAAAATCAGGCAGGGAAGGAGGATCGGGAGGGTTCTGAGTGCTCGATCATTTAAGACAAATACTTTTGAACTAAGTGGTGTTTTTTTATTGGGTCTCCCAGAAGCAGGCCCTGATGAGGTTCTGAGTGCCAGCAATTTATGGAGGATGTCCTCTGGTGCCCCAGCAACTTGTGTTGACACTGGGCACCAGGACATTTGAGCCAGGGTCCTCTGGAAAGCCGGGCTGCAGCAGGAATTAGATGGCAATGTTTTATTTAGGAGGTTCAAGCCCAGGGCAGTGAGAGTCAGGAAAGATGGAGGAGGCGAGGACAAACGTGAAGTGACCACGCCTGGCATTGCTGGACCATGTCCACTCGCGTTTAGGGGCGTGCTCCTCCAGGCACCGTGGGGACGTGTCTGCAGGTCTGCAAGGGGAGACGGGGCAGGGCGGGCAGTGGGTGGCTCCATCCGCCTGGTTCTCTTTTAACTCCATGGGGAGCAACTGCCTGTCTTCTAGGGCAGCACTGGCTCCTCGATGCCCTCTGGAAAAGTCGGATCCTCCACCCGGTGATATGGTGTCTCACTAAAGCCTGGAAGGGGAAGGCAGCTCGCCCCAGGGCTGGAGGTGTGTGGGTTGTGTGGACCAAGAAACAGAAGAAGAGGAGCCGAAAGCAGCAAGAAGGTGGCTAGGGTCCGTGTCCAGTATGGCTACCGTGCGCAAGTCACCTGGCCTCTCTGAACGTCAGTCTCCTCGACAAGAGGGCTGCGATGAGATAGTCTTCTGGATGCTTCAGCTGAAACCTCCCACCTCTGCAGCACCAACATCCTGCCATGATGCTGGCAGCACCTGGGCATGCGGAGGGAGCTTTTACCTTTCGTCTTACCCCAGAGGAAGGGGTGGGAAAACTGGCTTCAATGACTTCTTTGTACTCAGACAGATCTGCTACTAATGGATATTCGGTGGTCAGTGGGGGCCCACCCAAGTGAGTTCATTTTAATTTTTAATTTATTTTTTGAGACAGAGAGTCTTGCTATCTTGTCCAGGCTGGCCTTGAACTCCTGAGCTCAAGCGATGCTCCCGCTTCAGCCTCCCAAATAGCTAGGACTACAGGCATGTGCCACCATACCTGACCTGGCCTTCGAAAGAGCTTAAACAATTTACAAAACAAATAGCTATAGCCGGCCGCAGTGGAATGTAATATTTTTAAAATCCTTCCAGTCAAAATACTGAGATGTGCTCAGATCCAATGGCCAACTAAACACGAGCATAAACTCCACACGGGCATTAGTGAAGCAGGGACTTGGGGTCAGGGTTGGGAAGAACAGAGTCCTGGGAGACTTGCACCGATTTGGTGTGGCTGTTCTTGAAGTTAGACGAGCAGAAAACCATGGACCATTTAAACTGCACACATGGTCTGGAATCTCCCTTCTGCTGTCGCCTGCAGGACAGGCCACTCTACAGCAAGTGTCAGCAGCTTCCCCAGGTGCTGGGCCAGGACTGGCTCCTGGCAAGTCAGCTTGCTGTCCTGGGACCAGGGCACAGCATCCCACAGGAGACACCATGCAAGTTGTACCCAACGTGGGACTGTGCCTTGGCAATGGGGGCGGGGTCTGTTGGTCCCCCCCCCCACCATCATGTTACATTTTTGCGAATAGGATACCAAACTGGGTATACTTAATTACCTCAAAGTAGGGTTGCAAATATAAATACAGGTTGCCCAGTTACCTTTAAATTTCAGGAAAAAGTGAATAATTACTCATCCTGAACATTGCATGGAATATAATAAGATTATTCTTGTTTATTTGAAATTGAAATTTAACTGGGCAGCCTGAATTTTATCTGGCAGCCCTCCCTAAAATATGGTATTTTCTGCATATATAAATATTTGTGTGCCCATAAATATAAATATATTTTATTTTTTCACGTAAATGGTAGCATATTGCACATACCATTCTGTCTTGATCTTGTTATTTAAGAATACATCTATAGATTATCCTTTATCACTACACACAGCTCTGCCTCATCCTTTTTTTTTTTTTGAGTTGGAGTCTCACTCTCGCCCAGACTGGAGTGCAGTGGCCGCTCCCGGCCACTGCAGCCACGACCTGCTGGGCTCAGGCGATCCTTCCGCTGCAGCCTTCGAAGGAGCTGGAACTACAGGCGCGCGCTACCATGCCCAGCTAATTTTTGATTGATTGTAGAGATGATGTCTCGCCAAATTGCCCAGGTGGGTCTCGAACCCGCGGGCTCAGACAATCCACTCACCTCAGCCTCCCCAAGCAAGGGATTACAGGCTGAGCCACCGAGCCCGGCTGCCTCATCCTTTTTAACAGCT
>CAUYQG010096699.1:0-40299 GCA_963574415.1 Tarsius wallacei
GCGCGCCTGTAGTTCCGGCTGCTCGGAAGGCAGAGGCGGAAGGATCGCCGGAGCCCAGCAGGTCGAGGCTGCGGTGGCCGGGAGCGGCCACTGCACTCCAGTCTGGGCGACAGAGTGAGACTCCAACTCAAAAAAAAAAAATGGTAGTTTAATTATGGAATATTATATATAGGACAGAATAAAATAAAATCAGAAGCTCCAACTTCATTGTTTTGCGGTTGTGGAAAGGTAAGGCCAAAAAAGTTTCAGTGATCTGCGTTGCATAGTAAGTTGGTGGCAGCTTAGAAACAAAAACGAGTTTCCTGGCTCCATCTACTGCTTTTCCCACCAGTTTCCTGGATTCATCTACTGCTTCTTACCTTCTAATGATGCTCTGATCATTTTTTATAAGAGGAAAACTAGAACATAGTCTATTCAAAACACAGCCCATGTGTAATGGAATGTTTAGAAATACAATTTTGCATTTAAGTCAATAAAAAGATACAAACAAAAATAAAAATAAAATTTCAGTATATTTGGATAATTGGCTTCTGAATTTCACATTACTTGTACGTTTTGAAAAGTGGCTTCTCTGTTACTGAAAAATATATCTGACATGTTTGAATAGGTTATCGCTCTATTTTTCTTTCTCTTGTGTATGCAAGCGCAGAAACACACACACGACAAAAGAGGTGCAAAGCAGAGCAATTATTAATTTTTAAATAATAAATGGGAGCACAGAGGTCTTTGATCTTTGCATGCCATGCACATGACCAGCTGGTATTTAATGCAGTTCAGGAAAATAAAGCAAATCAAAGTAAAACATTTTTAATTAGTGGTTTAACTATGTGATTAATGATGCCTTTTTAAAGAAAATGCCTGCACCAGTAAATGAAAAACTCATTCGTTCTAAAAGCTGGTTTTTCCTACTTAATGACTTCTTCTAATAGGCAGATAAATTAAACAACAACGTATGAAACCTATTAGCCTGAACATTTCACAGGGAACAAAATTGAACATTGTGTTGCAGGTTGTTGATCAACTAATCTGAAGGTAATGAAACAACATATAAAAGGCGTCTGTGAAAATGACATGCAACTAGCTTTTAAGCAACTATACAACAGAGCTGAATCTTATTTGCCTAACAAAATAACCTGTACTAAAACAAAAAGCACATTACAAAAGAGTTTAAATTAGTCTTTAAAAAACAATTCTGGTTATGTTAATATGCTTTATTTATATATGGTACAATTCCAACCCCATTTGACATGTCCAGAAAATATAATTTACTCCAGGAAAGAAGGTCAAATAGATCTTGAAATATCTGACTAGTTTATAAAAACACTGACAGGCTACAGAATTCAAAGGCAGGGACTTCTTAACATTCAGTAAAAACGTGACCAAAGTCTTGGCCACTTATGTAACTCCAGGATTAGCAGTTTCATAAATGAATGTCCTTAGATGTAACACAAACCTCACTGAGCCTCAATTGACTCATCTGTAAGTTGGAGATAATATTTCCTACCCCAAAGAGTTATGATGAAGTGTGACATAACGCATGTAAAGTATTCAGGACCTAGGGGTTGTAGATACTATTTTAACATAATGCATAATGATAATAATATTATTTTATATGATATTTCAATAAAATGCAGGTAAATAATTGTGTTTACCACTATTAATAGAGGCACAAAAGCAAGGTTGGTACACCTGCCTGTTCTAAAACTTAATCAATTTTCCTTTTGCTGTTTATGCAAATAAAATAAAACAAAACATAAACATGACTGTTGTCATCAGAGTTTTCCTAAGGTGGTCATATACCCATGAGGAGATACAGAACTGGATGAGTTCTAAATTATCATCCTGTCTTTAATTTACTGTTTTAAGGGGTAGAGTTATTTGTTTATTTGTGATGAAAGAGTATTATTTATTGAATATATTTTGATATGCTCTTCACTGGCACTAGCTATCCTCCATCTGAAAACAGTGAGGAGTTCTCATCTCTTTTCTCCCTACCTATTGTTCTTTTCTATCTGGCAAGAGTGAGTTCATTGCATCTTTATTTTGGCCCTTCTTCTATTATGCTTCCTGTTATACTTGTCTCTTTGCTTAGATCCATAGGCTGTGATCCAAAATGCCTCTAGAGTGCATGTTAAATCCCTTAGAGGATTTACAAGACAGATATGCTCCGACGCTTATTTTTTCTCTAACCTCTCTCTGAACCATGTCTTACTACCATTCGTTCCTGTATCTGTCTCAAAGGCTCTTTTTCTGGCTCTTCGTTTGTCCTCATCCTTCTGGCTCAAGCTAAAAAGTTGGTCATTAAGAGAAGTTTTCTCAGACCACAATTTGAAAGTATATAAGCTATCATCATTTCTTGCCTGACCATAGCAATGGCTTCATATCTATTCTTCCAGTCTCTCAGGCCATTCTCGATCTGCATCCTTGTTGGAGCGGCCCGTTGTCATTTGAAAAGCAAGTCAAAATAAAGAAGATGGTTTCAGTTTCATGGTTTTTGAAGGGCCCTGATTCTCCCACAAAAGCAAATAGAGCAAAGCGGGGGTGGTGGGGGCATAGATGGACTACAGCTAGGAAAAAACAAATGACAAGATATTTCCCAAGAATTCCAGTACACATGAGCATGGGGTCAAGACACCAGGAGCAAAATGACCTACTGGTTATCAGCAACTAGTGGAAAAAGGTTGGGGGAAGGTGAATACACTTCTAAGAGTTCTAAGATCCAAGGAAAATAAATCACAAATATGTGATAATCCTCAAATTTAGGACTCTCCATTAGTATGGAAAGTTCAATAGGCTAATCTGAAAACAGTAACTGGGCTGCATTCATGGGCAAGATCAAGGGAAACTCACAAAGTTTGGAGCAATCTAGACCTTATAAACTAAGCAGGATGCACTTAGTGAAAATAACGCCATGAAGAAATAAACAACAATGATTAATAAAAGCAGTAATTAATGAGTTTGAAAGCAAAACATAAACACAAAATAAATAAATACATCTAAACTCTGGTTATTTAAAAGGAAAAAAAAAAAACAGAAAAACTACAGGCCAACCTAAACAAGTGAAAAGGAGGAAAACACAAAATCAGAAATTACAATAAAATACAAAATTGAAGAAATATATAAAATAAGAGTACTTTTGCTAGATTATGCAAATGAATTTGAAAATAAAACAAAACATATGATTTTATGTAAAACATCTTTTTAAATCATTTATAGTATACATGGCACAATTGTGTTCACCATTATGTTCTTTATTCTGTTATGCACACTGGCAGGCAGACACACACACACACACACACACACACACAATGGTGTCACCTTGAGGCAGAAAACTTGAATCTTTCACATTTTCTGTAATGTATTGTTCATCAGGTCAAAAAAATCAAATGATGATTCCTAGAGTTGTATAGGAAATTTTTAGTCCTACACAAGGAAGAAAATCTGTTTTCTATTGGAGCCTTAAGCAGAAATGTCCCAAATGCTTTAAGCTCCTCTTTTCATTCCCACATAATAAAAAGAATTCTCATCTCTGGCAGAGAAAATGCAGCCACAAAAGAGAACACAGAAAGAGGGCTGCAGAGGGTACAGAGGGAGAAAGCTGTAGTACCACTTAATCATGTGCTTTGTAAGCAAGACAGAGCAAAACAAAATCTTCCTCAGTTACGAAGAGGTAAAGAGTCAGTATTAATACTTTAAATACTATAAAGGCAGTACAAATAAGAGTGTATTGGCACTAATCAAATTCTGTGATACAGTCCTAAAAGCCCTGAAACAAAAGATAATCTGGTTGAAGCAAAGCATGGGACACACCAAAGAAGACATACATGGATCCCTTAAAACAATGGTTAAAAAACCTATATTGATTCCCTAGAGGGGAGATTGATGCCAGAGTTCTTTATATAACTTTATTTATTTACTGTATAGAATTATGTAGTAGGAAATAAGAATGAATAATTTTCATGCTAGAGAATAGATTTTGTCATTATCAACAAATTCTGTCAACTAATCTTTATAAACATTTTCTTAAAGAAGTTCATGTCTCTGAAGGCATGCTATGTGTTTATTTATATACATATATATATATATATACATATATACATATAGATGTATATATGTATAGTGAATACTTATTCTAGCCATGAGTATGAGCCCTAGACCTCTAACTATGTGGAGTGTAATTGATCAATGGCTTCAGCTGATGCTCCCTGAAATTTATGGCCCTGTGTGTGTATGTGTGCGTGTGTGTGTCCATGCCATGCTTTCCACAGCAAGCTCTCTGCCAATGACTGAGCACAGCAGCAACACCAGGCAAGCCTGATCCTGAAGGAAATACTTCCTTTGATTCCCAATGGCCTTCCTAACTCTTACTCATACTGCACTGAAACATACAAAGTTTCCACCCAACCTTCCTTCCCTCGTTCCTTCACTTGGAGTTAACCTTGCATGGTGATCTGACTGCTTCCCCAGATTTATCTAGCTCTCCCCCTGCTTGCTCTCACACAAGCATTCTCCATAATAAAATTGCTGCACATTTAATTCCATCTTGGCATTTGTTTCTCGGAAGAAGAAACTGCCTAATGCAATGCTTAAGGCAGAAATTGTTAAAGTGTAACAAAAATATTTTACAGCAAACATTAATTACCTTTTGATTTTTGATTTATAAAAATGAATAAAAGTTATGATGAGTTATAACAATAGATCATGAATCATCAACACACAATCAAAAGAATGATTAACTTGAAGGAACATCCCATGCCTTGTACATGGTATTCCACTGCACAGTGTCTTAAAATATTTAGTAAAGAAATAAATGTTAGTTGAGTGAATTAACTGCATTTGAGATTTAAATATTTTAAGTACAAAATTATAATATTATATGATATTAAAATTGCACCTTAATTAACAAGAGTTAACTCTGGCAATACTTCCACATCTGATGTGAAAGTTGACATGATCTAAGACATAAATAAGAGGTTTTTTGTGATAAAATATATATAACAACAAATTTACCATGATAACCATTTTTAGGGGTACAATTCAGTTGCAATACATTCACATTGTTGTGCAACCATCAACACTACTCATCTCCAGAGATTTTCCATCGTTCCTTACTGAAACACTACAAACATTAATAACTCCCACCTCATCCCCCATGCCCTTTCTGATCCTATAAATTTGACCACTCTAACTACCTTATGTAAATGAAATCATGCAATATTTTGCCCTCCATGTCTGACTTATTCCATTGTATGTATATGTTACATTTTGCTTTTCTATTCATCTACCTGTGAAACATTTAAGTCATTTTCACTTTTTAGCTGTAGTGAATAATGCTGCCATGAACACAGGTATACAAATATCTGTTTGGGACTGTGCTTTCCATTACTTGAGGCATATACCTACAAGAGAAAATCCTGTATTATAAATAAATCTGATTTATTTTTTGAGGAACTGCTATACTTTTTTCCTCAGTGGCTATGTCATTTTATATTCTTGTCAGCAGTGCACAAAGGTTCCAATTTCTCCACATTCTTATCAACACTTATTTTCTGTTGGTTTTTTTTTTTTAATAATAGCATTCTAATAATTTTCATGGGTGAAAAATAGTCTCTCACTGTGTTTTTAATTTGCATTTTTAAATGATATTGAGCATCTTTTTAAGTGCTTATTGAACATTTGTGTATCTTCTTTGGAGAAATGTCTATTCAAGTCCTTTACCCATTTTTAGAATCAAATTGTTTTTTATGTTTTTGGGTTGTTGGAGTTCTTTATATATTCCAGATATAAATTATAACCAGATGAAAAGACATAAGATGGAGTCAATACCCAATGAGCAGCCATTTTAACACTGCCGAGTCCTGTCATGTTTTTCCAACAGTTCACTTTACCCTCTAATCAAGGACAGAGCCAGTTTCTCTGATAGCTATTGATAACTGTTTTACAACCCCTGCCCCAACTTGTTTTGTAACAATTTAACTTGATCAGCCTTCATGACCTTCCTGAAACAGACCCCCATTAACACTGCAATAGTCATGTGACCAACCCACCCATTTGCTTGCCAACCATCATCTGACATCTGTACCTGTACTGACCTGCCCTTCGTGATAATATGGAAAAGATCACCACCCAACCACCTTAACTACCCTCCCCTGTCAAGGGAAGGTTTAAAAGCATTAAACTTCATGCAGCCATTTGCCACTTCTTTGCTAAACTCTGGTCTGGCCACGTGGTCCTTTGAGCTATGGCTGCCGTTGTTTCCAAGCTTTGGCCTCCTCCCCTACCTCCCCTATCTCCTCTCTCTCTCTCGTTCTAGTTTACTTTCTAAATAAACTATATTTTCCTAAATAACTTCTGTGCAATTATTTGCATCTTTTGCATGGCACCAGACTGCAGACTGCTCCCCTCCCCACCCTCCACACCCCCGTGCCTGGGAGGTCTGATCTAACATTTTTGGAGGTCCCACCAAGATTTTAATACCTAACACCAGAAGTATGATCTGTAAATACTTTCTTCCATTGTGTGTGTTGCCCCTTCACTTTGTTGAATGGATCCTTTGTTGTACAAAATATTTTAATTTTAATAAAGACCTATTTATCTATTTTTCTGGCATCTGCTTTTGGTGTTATATCCAAAAAAATCATTGCCAAATCCAATTTCATGAAGCATTGTTCCTTTGTTTTAATGTAAGAGTATTATAGTTCTAGTTCTTATGTTTACATTTTTGATTAGTTTTGATTTAATTTTTATGTGGTGTAAAGTAAGGGCTCAACTTCATTCTCTTGCATGTAGAGATCCAGTTTTTCCAGCACCATATGTTGAAAACACATTCTTTCTCCATTGAATTGTCTTGACACCCTTGTGAAATTGTTTGAGTACACATGTAGAGGTTTATTTCTGGTCTTTCTATTACATCGGTCCATATGTCTACCTTTATGTTTTGATTACTGTAGCTTTGTAATAAGTTTTGAAATCATGAAATGTGAGTACTCTAAATCTGTTCTTCTTTATCAAGATTATCTAAATTCCATAACTGAATTAACCATGAGAAAAATGAATTTATTCTACTATAAATGAAATGAATTTTTATAGTATATATAGTAAATAGTAATTATATTATAGTAAATAGTTAATTACCATGGACTTCTAACGTTGTTGTGGCTGAAGATTCCAACGCAGTGACTAGCCATATACCTGACCTCTCTTTTAGGTTGTATCTTATTTAGTCTGGTGTAGTTTGCAATTATAACCCTTCACTTTCTAAGACAGTGCTGCTATAGTTGCTATTACATTTCTCACCAGAGTCTCAAGCCTGGATATACTTTTCACACAACATACATGTTCTTTAATAAATAAAGTCTATATACAACTTTAATGCTTACAAAGTGCTTTTACAAACTCTGAAAATAAAGTAAAATTAATATTAAGTGTTTAGAATTGGAGAACAAAAGTGACATGACCAAGGTCCCTTTGTAGTTTGCACTTGCATTTATAAACTGACAGTTGTCTACATCTTTTCATGGTGTAGCTGCTTTTTGAATTTAAGGCTGGTTGATGTGTCATGTGAGACTATTTCACACTCTTCAGGCTATTTTTTAACCCTGGGCCCTGCTACATAGTGTCACTCAAGTTTTCAGTCATTGGCGCAGCAACAAACACATGCACCCATTTATTCAAAAAATCCTAGAAAGCACCATGCTCCCAGCTGAGAACCTTGGACTGAGGAATTCTAGTGGTCAGTGCTAAGCACTAGAAAATGTTTTACAAATTCTTCCATAATAAAATGATTGACCAAAGAAAAAGTAGCTAAATGTCCACTTTAAAACTATCTTCCATTGCCTACTTTGATGTGCATAAGGGCGTTCCCTACGTTTTCTTCTAGGATTCTTATAGTTCGAGGTTCAAAAAAAAAAAAAAGAAAAACTGTATTTCAAGGATGATAAGATTTGCTTAGCCATTAATAATGATGTGGCTTTTGAAACAAAACTTCCCAAACGACGAAATATATTATTTGATCCATATTTATTTAGAACAAAAATTTTATAGATTATAAAAGTAAATTCATTTTTTAATATCTTGAAAATAAATTTAAGCTTATCATTGTCATTATTAAAATTGTTTTTAATTTGCAAAACAGGAATTCCTTTCTACTAGAATAGGAAAATTTAAACTTTTCCTCTGAAGGCATAATTGAGTCTGCTGAAATAAAATAACAGGAAACAGATTAACAAGAAAAAAGACATTTTAGTTAGATGCATAAGCACAGGAACCTCAGAGAAGAATATATGACCCAAAGGAGCAGCCAGAAGGTGGAAATCTTTATAGCATAAAGAAATAGGGTGTTGAACTTTTGGGGGAGACAGCAACACATTATGGGAGAAAGAGGGGAAGATCTTCATGGGAACCCACGCTGTCTTAATATGCAGATAAAGATAGTCAAGTAATAAAAGTTGTTTTGGGGGCCGCCTCCAGAAGAGTAGGAAATAGTCTGTCTGGGTATGGTGATGACTTTTAATCTCCTTTCTTGTGATTAATCTTTCCTGGTTGTTTGATGAGATTCCTAGGGAAGGAGGTTCAAGACAGTTTCATTTCTTTTGGAAGAACTTTCCTAAATCAGATAAAGGAACTTTAGAAAGATCCCCTCCCAGTACTTGGTGGGAGGAGAAGCAATGGAAGGTCAGAGAGACCTTGATTCTGAGGCAGCTTCCACAGTCTTCCAATTATCTTTAATTCTAAAGTACTCAGCCAGCAAAAGCACTATACTTTGGGGTATCATTTTCTAGCTCCAACACTAGTAAGTATGTAAACATTAGTCATAAGTTTTAGTTAGTCATTACAGGATCTTGGCTGATTAGCTTACATAAGAGTTCCTTCAAGAGAGTAAAAAAAAAAAAATAATTACTGGGTTTATATAATAATACCTTCTTATATAATATTATTTTATTTATTTCTTTTTACTTTTTGTTCACATTTAGACAATAGTACCATCAGAACTTAGCATTACAGGAAATGTTAAAGTATTTTGATTGTTTCCAGTTGGGTTTTGTGGGATGCAGATAATTATTCAGTACATTTACTAGGAAGTGTTCTGGAAATCAGTACCTCTAGAGGGAGAGCAGGAAGACGTAGGATTAGGCAGAGTGAGAAGTTGAGCTGACATAGGGCCCAAACAAAAGCCACAGTTGACCTCATATGGAGCTTTGGGACTGCATGTGTTGTTTAGTCATGGGATTCGTGATGTCCCTGGAAGTAGGTAAGACCCGGGATAAGGCAGTTTTCTTCCATTGAAGCAATATGCAGTAGGGACTGACACCTGAGGGGCAGCACTGAGGGGCAGTACCTGAAAGGCTACACTCCCACCTGCTGAGGGAATGAGTTCTATACTCTCAAAGGGAGAAATTCTTGAACAGCAGATAGATAAGATAACCTTGTTAATTACCATGGACTTCTAATATCTGGTGTGGCTAAAGATTCCAATGCAGTGACTAGCAATAGACCTTACCTTTTTTATTTTTTAAGTTGCAACAACTGCCTTTATTGAGCTGGTGCAGTTTGCAATTTGCTAAACTCTTTCTAAGACAGTATTTTTCTATTTGTTATTAAATCTGTCACAACTGTCTGTACATGCCTATATCCCTCAGGCTGGACTACGTGTCCCCTTCCACCTCCGTCCCAGATTTCTGTCTGTTAATAACTGTATATGCTTATGGAACAGCTTTCGCTAAAACAGCAGAAAACCACTGTCTATGCATTGTATCGTCTAGAAGTGCCAGGAAATTAACATTTACCCTTTTTTCGTGGCACTCAGCCCTCAACCACAGACTGCTTTGTAATATCAATGTCACACCTATCTCATCCCCAGATGGCATATGCTCTACTATTACTCAAACTTTCCTAGAGAGAGTAAGCTCCAGTTAACTATGGTGGTAGTTGGTTTGATAACACTGGCTGTCTTTTCTTCGTGGTTCAATTCTCCTATTGTTATTTCTTGCACCTCCCAAAACAACTATTTTTACTCATATTTTTATCTCTGAGTCTTTGGATTCAAGGGGAACCCAAATTATAATGATATATTTTAATTCTATAACTTTATAAAACAGCTTAACGTTACTGGATGGATTCTGGAATCAGACTATACTACAGAAATCTAGATTTCAGTTTCTCCACATATTTATTGTAAGATTGTGGGCAAATTTACTAAACACTCTTAAGACTCTATTTCCTACCCAGAGTTAATCTAACTCAAAGTTAAGATCATAGTCCTCTAGACTGCCGTGTTTGTCCAAGACTTCTGATGGCAAATGCAATGAGACTGTCAAACTGCAAAGTCTGAGAGAACAGTCTCCACAAAATCACCTTGACTTCAAACACTAACTGACACCTTGAGGTGTCCCAGGCCACTTCAGAATAGCTGCCTACATGTTTGGGGACTCCCACAACCACCCTGAGATTGAATAGTTCACTAAAAAATGTACTAGAACTCAGGAAATACTACATTTATGATTACAGTTTTATTATAACAAAAGTTTACAAATTCATACCAGTCAAAGAAAGAAATGCTTAGAATGGACTCTGGGAGGATTCAAAAGATGAATCTTTGTTTGCTTCAGGGATGCATCAATCTCCATAAATAGATGTATGACAATATGCACTGAGTATTGAATACTTATAAATCTTCAGTGTCCAGAGTTTTTATTGGGATTTCATTACATGACTGTGAATCAATCAATGATGATTCATAGTCATGTAATCAATCATTGATTAATCATTGATTTATTCATTGCCCACATAGTTGAACTCAATCTCCAGTCCTGTAATCCTGGGAGATAAGGCTAATATCATCTGTTCCCAAACTCCAACCTTCTCATCATTTGCTTTGTCTTTCTGGCATTGTTTGCTCCTCTCTGAGTCATCTTATTGGCATTAGTCATCAGGTTCACCCTGAAAAACAAAGACATTCCAGTCACTCCTGAAATTCCAGGGATTTAGAAGTTACTTGCAAGTAATTGGGAACAAAACCAGACCTTGCTTTGACCTGTTGTTTCATTTATCATCATTATTATTATTATATTTTATTTTCCTTTTTTTTTTTTTTTTTAAGATGGAGTCTCACTCTGTCCGCCCAGATTGGAGTGCAGTGGCCGCTCCTGGCCACCGCAGCCTCGACCTGCTGGGCTCCGGCTGGGCTCCGGCGATCCATCCGCCTCAACCTTCCAAGTAGCTGGAACTAGAGGCGCACGCTACCACACTCGGCTAATTTATATTTTATTTTCCAGCCAATCTTATATTATTTCATTTATCCTATTTTATTTACTTCTTTGACAAAATTGCATATAACAGCTTTCATAGTTCAACTCCCAGAATAAAATTTTGGTAGTGTACATTTTTGCAAATAGAATATAGACGAAGTCTAGAAGTCACTTTTAAGCTTGGCACATTTCAGTTCTAGTTGTTTTTCACAAAGACAAATTTTGCATAAAAGAAAAATATGAAATAGTAATTTGTGGCACTGAGTGAGTCTATTACATGCAGTTCATCATCCATAATAAGCACTTAGAAAAACAAGGGGTAGTGTTTGGCCCCCTACCCCACCTGGAGAGGTGAATCTTTTCTCTCTCTTCTCTTTCTCTCTATAATTTACTTTTAAATAAACTATATTTTTAAATCTTAAAAAAAAGAAAAAGATAAACAAGGGATGCTGGGCTACAGTGGCACATGCCTCTGGTCCCAGCTATACAGGAGGCTGAGACAGAGGGATTGCTTGAACCCAAGGTGAGCTATGATTGTGCCACTGCACTCCAGCCTAGGCAACAAAGCAAGGCAGAAAAGAAAAGAAAAAAAAATGGGGTAATATTTCAGAAAGTGATTCTTAGATATAATCAAAATAAAATTTTTTGTACTTTACTTTTTTCAAGATATGAAGAAAATTTTTTATTTGTTTATTTTCTTATATTGCATTAAGACATCCTGAAAATAATATTTCCAGCTATTATTGACTACAAAATGCATTCAGATTATGAGTCTGAGAAAAATATCTATCTATTAAATGCGCCAATTCATCCTCTGTGCCATCCTTGTGCTATGGGAAAATAAGTAAAGAGTAAAAGAAATATGTAAGGTTATTAATTGCACTGATGAAACTAGTCCAACAAATTCTCATTAACATCTAGACCAAAATGCTCTGTGAAACCAATTTTCATCCTGTCAGAACCTGCACACTTAATATTCTCTTTATAATATTAATTTGTTCTCTGTCTTTTCTCTGTAATCCCTATATTAAAATTATAAACTATATATCACAATTATAAATTTAAACCTTGACTACTCTATCTGGCCGTTGATCACCTTTGGCTAAAGTGTATAATAAAGCATAATGAGTGAATTATAAGAGTCATTTTTTATGTTTTCATTTGCTTTGCATGTAATTGGTATATCTAATAATTTTCTCAGGGATTTTAAATAATGAATGTTTCTTTGATTGGGTCACATCATAGAAAATACATTTAAAGGCTTTCTTTATCTTTTAACTGTACACTATCAGCACATACCAAAAAATCATTGATTTTATTTGCCATCATGTGTCAACATCAATCCACATAGTAGCCAGAGTCTAGCTCTAGAATGAACTGGACATACGAATTTGTAAATTTCTCTTCTTTGTTTTTTATATATGTATTTTCATTTCACTGAAAGTTTCTCATCTAGGTGTGGGTCCAACTTTTGTCCTTGTGTTGAAAAGCTTAAAGAAGACTATCTTGCTTTTTAGTATTTCCAAGGTTTAAGTTATAATCTCTTTTCAGCAAGTACCTCATGTATGGAGAGTGGCATGAGTTTATATGTGATAGTGTTAAAGAAAAAATTATTCAATGGTACATTTTATAGCACAGTAAGAGAAACCTTAATTAGGACCATCACCATGGGTATAAAGAACACTGCAAAGGGATCTTGTAGTGGAGAAGATAACTTAGGTTAAATTCTACATACAGCATGGGCAAGTAAGAATTTATAGCTAAGGTAGGGGTCAGTGGATAGAAATTTCTAAGAGGAAGCAAGAGTAAGGGAAAGTCTGGCTAAATTGAAAGTCTGGCTTAATGGGATTCTTGCTGAAGACTGACCAGGGTTATCAGACATTACCAGGGAAGAGTGGAGAATGAGAAACCTGATCACTTATGAAGAATGAAAAGATATCAAGGATTGGAGTTCCGGCAAACTGATTTAGCAGGGTTCTTTTGCTAAAACTGTGTTTTACAAGAAAGTGCATAGATGGACCTAGATGTTTTGAAAGCCTGACTGTTTAGCCAAGCAAAGAATTTTAGGTATCTCAGTCAACTTGTACTCCATAACAAAATACCACAGACCGAGTGGGTTCAAGAACAGACATTTATTTTTTTATAGTTCTGGAGGTTGGTGGATCTTGAGGTTTCTGGTGAGGGGTCTCTCCCTTTCAGCAACCTACTTGCTAAGTTCTCATATGGCTTTTCCTTGGTGAGAGTCAAGGAGAGAGAGGTTTGGGGACAGACAGCACAGGCTCCCTGGTGTCTCTTTCTACAAGGATGCTAATCCTATAAAATCAGGACCCTACACTCATGACCTTATTTAACCTCAATTACTTCCTCAGAAACCCTATCTCCAAATGTATATATTGAGTCCATAACATTAGGAAAAACTGAAACAAGTGATTTTCTTTGAGAAATGAAATGTGTTTTGGGTTTTTGTTTGTTTAAATTAGGAAACATCTGATACTCTATGGTATTTTAAGCATGTCATGAATTACTGTTATCCAAGCATTTCTATGTAGTATAAAGAAAATAAAAATAATAAACTAAATTAGTATTAAACAGTAGAAAAGATTAATTCTGGCAACTATTCATTTTTCAGTGAAAATAATTGGAACATAAATGGAACAAAGAAAGCAGTATTTACTGAGATTGGGAGTTGAAAACAAAACTGATGAAAGTGGTGGATGATAAAATTTATAATTAGAGGTTTTTCTCCTCGACTTTACTGTTTTCCATTCTGTTTCTATATCATATTAAAACTATTGAGAGCACTAAGCTAACACATAGTAGCAAATTTCTTTTATAAAAAATTGATACTGCTTTCTTGCTCAAGTTTTGTCCTGTTTCTCCTACATTAATATATAATACAAGATGAAATTTATCCAAATGCCTTAAAATAACAAGCCATCCTCTGTGAACATTATTTTACAACTCTCCACACTTGTGGGTTTCTCTATAGCTGTGATTGTTTAGAAAGAACAGCTTACAGAAATGCAGGTGTAGTCATGCCCTCAGGTCTCAAGGCATCTGGATGGGGCTGATGTGCTCTGGTACCCAGGCCCTGTCTCAGGTTATTTACTCATACAAACATTGCCGTTGTCTTGACATGAAAGGAATGTTAAAAGCACTTGTTGCCAGCCTGTATTTCCAGCTACTTGGAAGGCTGAGGGGAAGGATCACTGGAGCCCAGCAGGTGGAGGCTGCCGTGGCCAGGAGAGGCCACTGCACTCCAGTCTGAGCGACACAGTAAGACTCCGACTCAAAAAAAAAAAAAAAAAAAAAAAGCATTTGTCTGCATCTATTGCTGTGTAACAAATTACCTCTAAACTTAGCAGATATTGCCCTCAACCCTCAAGTTGTCCACCAGGGTTGCAATCATCTCAGAGACTAGAGGATCTGGTTCCAAGCTGATTCACATGGCTTTTGGAAGAAAGTTTCTGTTCTTCACCATGCAGGCCTGTCCACTAGAGCTGCTTTCATGATATGAAAGCTGACTTCCTTCCTTCTTCTGGTGGTGAGAAAGAGGAAGAGAGAGCAAGAGTGGGTGGGGAGGGGGAGGAAGAAAGAGTCAGAGAGAGAGATAAAAGAGGAGGAGAGAGAGCCTAAGATGAAAGCCACAATGTCTTAAAAGCTACCGACAAAACAAAAAAATATTAGGTCAGTCAAGATCCCAGCAAGACCTCCAAAATGTTAGGTGAGAACTACAAGGGCGTGTGTCTGAGATCTGATTCCATACAAAAGATGCAAAGAATTGCACAGAAGTTAGATTGGAAAATATAGCTTATTTAGAAATTAAATTAGGGAGAGTGAGTGAAAAGATTCATCTCCCCAAGTTAGGGGAGGGGTTAAAGCTAGGAAAACATGGCCTGGCTTTAGCTCAAAGAACACAGTGCTTAACAAAATAATGGCAAATGGCTACTTGAAGTTGAATGCTTTAAAACCTTCCCTTTGATGGGGGGTCACGTCATTAAGGTGATTCAGTGGTGATGTGTTCCATGTACTGACATCAGGTGATAAAAGGCAGGCAGAAGGTGGGCTAGTCTCACGACTGCTGCCATGATGATAGGGTCTGTGTTACAAAGGTCACCAGGGGCTGATTAGTTTAACTTGTTTATTATGCAAATACTTGGAATAGAAAAGCTAATTAGTACAAAATAAACTGTGGAGATGTTGTAAAACAACTATCAATAGCTACCTCTGAGAAACTACTGTCCTTGGATAGTGATTAGAGGGTAAAGGGAACTGCCAGAAAAACATGACACAGCTAAGCAATGTTAAAATGACTGCTCTTTAGTTAAGATTATTTCATTAAGTCATTCCATGTTGGCTTTTCACCCTTTCACAAACAGACAAAAATTGGCATATACTCACTTCTGTTTTATGTTATTAGCCACAACCGTGGTACCATAGGTGAGGCTACTACACAAGGATGTGTATACCAGGAAGCCAGTGTCATTGGGCTCCATTGTGGAGGCTGGCTGCCACATAGACATGTACATTTTTAAACACACTAGATATTGCTAAATTAATCTGCAAAGAGGTTATACAGCTTTGCACATTTATTATCGAAGAATAAATTTTTCCACTTTCTCAGAAACTCAACAGCACTTGGTATTATGAAACTTTAAAAAAAGTTACCAAACTCTAATTATTCTAATTTGCATTTAATGCTTTTTATTAACAAACCATTTAGGTTTTCTCTTCTATAAATTGTCTTTTGCTATCCTTTAATATTTTTATTGGGTTCTGTGTATGTGTGTGGTTCTTCTTGATGTGTTAGAATACTCTATACATTCTGACTATTAATCTTTTGTTGGCTATATAGATTGCAAATACCCTTAATGACTGAGTTATTTCCCTTTTACTTTTTTATGATATCATTTAGTATATGAAATTTACATTTAATACGAACTTATTCTGTAATTTCTTGAAGATCTGGGCTTCTTTTTGTGCTGTGTTTGTCTCTATATATATGTGTGTATTTTCTTCCCAGTTTTTTTAGTTTTATTTTTAACATTTAGATTTTCAAGCTACCTATAATCAACTTTCAAGGAGATGATGTGAGATCTGGATAAAATTTTTTTGATTTATTTTTATACTATGTATGTATATTTATTTGTTGTAAGTCACGTCCTACTGCTTTATTTTCCTTCTTCAAAATGTCCTTGGACCTTCTTGGGCTTTTCTGTATAAACTTTCTTTATAAATTTTAGTATAAACCTGAAAATTTCAAGAGAAAGAAAAGCTGTTGGTTTTTTTTTATTGCAATTGCACTAGATTTACATATTTATTTTGAGAAATTTTACATATTTATGATACTAACATGTTTTATAAAAGCCCTTTTTATTTTTATGAATAAATACTATTTATATAAATATATTTATACATATTTCTAGCATTTTTTACTGAATAAATCTTTCTTTACCTACTGATTTATATTTAATCTATTCTGTCTGTGTAATTTCTCACATGTTTATTAGTCTGTCTCTAAAATCTCCTCTTTCACTTTTTAACACAATGAATAACAATAATATTGGAATTCGATGCTTCTTATCTAGGTTCAAATATTGCCTCTAGCTATTAACTCTGACTTTGGGCAAATTATTTTCCTGTTCCCCAGTTTTCTCAATTATAAAATTAGCCTATTAGAATCTTCCTCAGGATGTTGTGAAGTATAAATATTTTCTATATATAAAACACTTAGAATGTTTCATGACACATAGAATCATTCAAAATGTAGGATGCTATTAACATTAATATTGTCATCATTAGCCCCCTTACTATCTATTCCTTTACCGGAGTTACACTGATTTAGTTACTATAACTTTCTAGTGGCATTTAAAAATATTGCAGGGCACATCCTTTTGCCATACTTTCATTCTTCAAAATGTTCTTGGCTCTTCTTAGGATTTTCCTTTTCTCTATAAATTTTAGTACAACCTTGACAATTTTAAGGGGGGAAGGGGGAAATAAAGCTTTTGCTTTTATTGTAA
This sequence comes from Tarsius wallacei, assembly GCA_963574415.1. Classification (NCBI taxonomy): domain Eukaryota; kingdom Metazoa; phylum Chordata; class Mammalia; order Primates; family Tarsiidae; genus Tarsius; species Tarsius wallacei. Next base: position 17,270 of record CAUYQG010096699.1, read on the forward strand.
TTGCATTGGATTTATATATTATGAGCAATTGGGCATGATTATGATACTATGTTTCATAAAAGCTCTTTTTATGAATAAATAATATCCATATAGTTGTCTTATTTTCTTCTCCTAACAAAGTGAATGATAATGAATAGACTTTTCTAGATGTAAAACTTTGAATTACTAGAACAAAATCCACTTGGTCATTGTCAGGATTTTTACATTTATGTATTTAAGATTGGTCTAAGAATTTCTTTTTCATTCTTTCTTGTCTAGTTTTGAAATCAGAGCTCAAAAACTCAGAAAAATTGTCATCCTCTTTGTTTTCTGTAATTGTTTATATAGTTGGAGGATTATCTGTTACTTGACATTTGGCAAATCTGCTTTTAAATATTTTTTGAGTTGGTCTTATGTCAGCACCTCATTTCTATAACTTTTTATGGGTCTGTTCAGTCTCTTTGTTGTTGTTTTTGTTTTTTGTTTTCTTGAATCCACGTCTCACTCTGACACCCAACTGGAGTGTAGTGGTGTGATCAGCCTCAATCTCCTTGGTTCAGGCTATCTTTCCACCTCAGCCTCCCAAGTAGCTAGGACTACAGGCACATGCCACCACGTCCAGCTAATTTTTAGGTTTTTTTGTCAAGGTTTTAGATTTTTGTAGAGACAAAGGCTTATTGCATTTCCCAGGCTGGTATTGAACTCTTGGGCTCAAGGAATCCTTCTGCCTCAGCCTCCCAAAGTGCTGGGATTACAATTTTTATGGGCCAAGTTTGATGATTTGTAATTTCCTAGAAAATCTTTTTTGTCTGATTTCAAATTTTGTGCCTTAATACTAATATCTTAGCATTGTATTTTCTCATATGCATTATATTTGCTGTTTCTATATTCTTGTCTCCCTTTTTCATCCAAAATATTGTCTGCTTATACATGCTTCCTTTTCTGATCAAATTTACTAGACTTAATATCTATTTTATTAAATTTAAAAAGATAATGCTTTTCATTGTGTCGATCCTTCTTTAAAAGTCTTTCTTTCTTTCTTTCTTTCTTTTTTTTCAGTTGGAGTCTCACTCTGTCGCCTAGACTGGCGTGCAGTGGTACGCTCCTGGTCACAACAGCCTCTACCTGTTGGGCTCCCGCGATCCTTCCGCCTTAGCCTTCCAAGTAGCCTGAACTACAGGCACGCGCTACCATGCCCGGCTAATTTTTGATTTATTGTAGAGATGAGGTTGCCCGGGTGGGTCTCGAACCCATGAACTCAGGCAATCCTCTCACCTCAGCCTCCCAAAGTGCTGGGATTTCAGGCTGAGCCACCTAGCCTGGCCAAAAATCTTACTTTCGGTCTCATCGATTTCTTCTTGTGTTTATAATTTACTTCTTTTTATTCATTATTTTAACAAACTTCCTTCATTTGTAATAAATTTATTTAAGGCAACTAATCCTAAAATTTTAGTATATGTTCAATTATCATTCAGCTTCAAATGTTTTATAATTCTAATATTCTCACCTACTTGACCCATTAATATTTTGCTTTGTTATATTTTTGGTTAGTCATTTCTCATTTTATTTCACAGTAAGAGGAGAAAGTTTTTACATATTAGAAATTTGTTAATTATGTTTGGAGACTATCTTTATGCTTAATATATGCTCACAACGTACTAAAAATTTTTTTCTAACTGGATGCAGAATTCCATATGTACCCCATTATATCAAGATTGCTAATCATTTTGTTTGAATACTGTTTATTTATTTATTCATTTGTTTGTTTGCTTACTTGTTTGTTTAGAGTCGGAGTCTCACTCTGTCACCCAGGCTGGAGTGCAGTGGCACGCTCATGGCCACCACAGCCTCTACTTCCTGGGCTCAGGCGATCCTTCCACCTCAGCCTTCCAAGTAGCTGGAACAACAGGTGAATGCCACCATGCCCACCTAATTTTTTGATTTATTGTAGATAAGAGGTCTTGCCAAGTTGCCCAGGCTGATCTTGAACTCCTGGACTCAGATAATTCTCTTGACTCCGCCTCCAAAAGTACTGGAATTACAGGCACGAGCCACCACATGGGGCCAAAATACTTTATTTCTTAATGTTTTTTGGCTGTTTAATTTATTCTAAAGAGAGGTATGTAAAAATCCATCCCCATGATTGTAGATTTGACAATTTCTCTTTGTATTTCTGCCAATTTTGTTGCATATAAGACTGACAGATCTTAGAAATTTAAATTTCTATACCACATTTCAAATTTTATAGTGGATTTTTTTTTGTCAAATTCACAAATGATACAAGGAGCTCAGAAAATCTAACTCTGATTTTTACATCATGATGATCATGCTGTTAGCTTTATTTTTATCTTTTTTGCTTACCAAGTGTAATTTTATATACTCAATGTTTGTTTAAATATGTCTACATAGTTACAGCTTCATTGGCTTATCATTGTTATCATTGTTTCTTGAATCCCAGACCTCTCAAGTAGTATAAATTTTGGGGTGGGGAGAAACTGGAATATTACTCTTTACTTGAGGTCTATTTGCAGCAGATATTTCAGAGGTTTTTTTTTTTTTAAATCTGAAAATGTTGCTAGTTTGCTCTCACTTCTAAAAGGCAACTGCTTATACAATTTTATCTTGATAATTATTTTCTTTCAGAATTTTGAAATATTGCACCGTCTTCTGGTTTCTATTGAGAAATTAGCTGGCAAGTCCATTGTCAGTCCTTTGATTGAAATCAATCAATTTGTTGTGGTTGTTTTGAACAACTCTGTCTTTGGTGACCTGTAGTTTCACTACTGTGTGCCAGGATGTATAAAAGTATAAGGATAAGCTAGATAGGGGTTTTCAATCTGGGCACTACTGACATCTTAGATCAAAAAGTCTTTGTTGTGGGGACTGTCCTGTATCTTATAGAATATTTAGTAGAATTCCTGACTTCTACCTTCCAGATGCCAGTAGTGCCACAACCTCCAGTTGTGCCCATCAAAAATGTTTCCAGACATTGACAGATATCCCCTGAGAGACAAGATTTTTCTCCATTGAGAGCTACTTGCTTGTTCAAAGTGCATTAACAACAACAACAGAACCCTCATAGTATATCAGTAAACAGAGCAACAAATGTTTATATCTCGCCTATGCCACATGTTCACTGTGGGCTACCTATGCCTTTGCTCCATGCTTTATTTATCTGGGATTCAGGCAGCTAGACAAGATTTTATTCAAGGCATTTCCTGCAATCATGGCAGAGGGGGCAAAAATAATGTCTAAACATGCTGACGTTTAAGGTTCTAATTAGAAGAGACGTGTCACTTTTACTTCCATTACATTAACTAAAGCACATAACATTACCAAGCTCAATATCCATTGGGTGAAGGAGTATTCCTCCCACAGGAAGGAATAGCAAATATTTGAGAATAATAATACAGTTTCATACAACGTGGTGGACATGCTTTTACTTATTTAACTTCTTCAATCTGTAGTTGTAATCTTTTGACACCTCTAGTAAACACTCAACATGTTTTCAAACATTTTCTCTCTTTATCAGTCATCTCTTCCTCTGAAACTTTTGAAATCTCCTTTGTATCTTACACGTTCTTTAATTTTTTTACACATGCTTTTTTTTAATGCTTTTTAACATATCATTAAATATATCTTTTAGTTCACTCAACTTCACTCCAACTTTGTATAAAAACCTGCTATTTTATTGGTTACCTTTAAATTTTAATGTTCATACTTAATAAAGGGGCACAAAAATCAATATTTATGTTTTCTTCCTAATTAACACAAGGATTTCAGAATGCTTTGATCCATCTTTCTTTGTAATTTTCACCTAGTATACTCATCTTTGTACTCAAAATCACTTATTTGTCTTTATCACTATTAAATTATTATATTTCACACACAAGTATATGTAAATATGTATATATTTTAAAGTATAGCTCTTTTCTAGGACTAGTTTGTCCCATTAAAAAATGTCATCATTTAACAGTTCTTTCAGCTAAATTCTGTGAGTAATAAAAGTTTCTATCAAATTTCCAGCATCGTTTTTCATGGACCAAGGAAAGACAATACTAAAATTCATATGGAAGAAAAAAAGAGCTCAAATAACTAATGCAATACTCAGCAAAAAGAACAAACATGGAGGCACCATACTCCTAGACAAGGCTACAGTAACTAAGACAGTATGGTACTGGTACAGGCAGTGACACGTAGACCAAAGGAACAGGACAGAGAATCAGAAATAAAACTATGGTCTATCAACTAATTCATCTTCCATAAAACCATTAAATACAAACATTGGGAAAAGGAAACCATATTTAGCAGATGGTACTGGGAAACTAGCTAGCCACATGGAGAATGAACTGGACACCTACCTCTTATGATATACAAAAAATTAACTCAAAATAGATCAAGGATAAATGTGAAACCTCAAACTCTAAGAATGGTAGAAGAAAACTTATGGAACACTCCCCTGGGCATCGAAATAGGCAATGAATTTATGGCCAAGTCCTCAAAAGCAAATGCAACAAAGTGACCTGGATGAAGAAAATGTGGTATATATGCACAACGGAATTTTATGCAACCATAAAGAACAAAGTATTGTCCTTTGCAACAGCATGGATGCAGCTGGAGACCATCATACTAAGTGAACTATCACAGAAACAAAAAACTGAATACCACAGGTTCTCACTCACAAGCAGGCCCTGAATCACTGGTCACATGAACACAAAAGTGAGAGCAACAGACATTGATTGATAGATGAAATCTTATCAAACTGAAAAGTTTTTGCACAACCAAACAGACCATCAAGAAAGTAAAGAGACAACCATGGAAAGGAAAAAATATTTGCAAATTATGCATCTGACAAAGGTATAACATCCAGGATCTACAAAGAACTCAAAAGAATTGACAGAAAAAGACAAATAACCTCAATTAAAAGCCGGCAAAGGACATGAACAGACACTTCTCAAAAAAAGACAATCAAGCATCCAACAAACATATAAAAATGCTCACCCTCACTAATTATCAGAGAAATGCAAATCAAAACTACAATGAGATACCACCTACACTGGCAAGGAAGGCTATCATTAAAAAGTTAAAAAACAAGCAAACAACAATTAAAAAAAAAAAGCTTCTGCCATGGCCGTAGAGAAAAGGGAACACATCTACACTGTTAATGGGAATGTAACCTAGTCTTTGTGGAAAGCAGTGTAGTGTTTTCTCAAAGAACTAAAAATTGAGCTACCATACAATCCGGCAATCTCACTTCTGGGAATATACCCAGAGGAACATAAGTCACTCTACCAAAAAGACATCTGTACATGTATGTTAACGGAAGCATTCTTCACAATAGCAAAAGCATGCAGCCAATTCAGACGCTCATCAGAAGTGGCCTGGATAAAGAAAATGTGGTACATATATACAATGGAATATTATGCAGCCATAAAGAACAAAGTAATGTCCTTCGCAGCAACATGGATGCAGCCGGAGACCATCATACTAAGTGAACTGTCACATAAACAAAAAGTTGAGTACCACAGATTCTCATTCATAAGCAGTCCTTGGATCACTGGTCACATGAGCACAAAAGTGGGAGCAACAGACATTGGACACACTAAATAAGGGAGAGAAGGAGGAAGGATAAAGGGCACACAAACACATACAGGGTACCAGGCCCACGATTGGGGGAGAGAAGACTTGCTAGAAGCCCAAGCCTCTCCTGCACACAATTTACTGATGTATTAAATCCTCATATGTGCCTCAAAAGTAAAATAAAATAAAATAAATTTTGAAGTTTACTCTTGTGTTAAATATCTAGATTTTGTTCTCATTATTGAACACTTTATGACAGTCCTTTTCTCTCAGGTTTTTCCAAGTATTTTTGCCTATAATCAATCTTTTGCTCAGGTAAAATTTTCTGTCTAACAAATTGTAATACCTGTGATGTGCTGTTAATAATCTGTGACCTCTAGCTACTTCTTTTAATAGTTTTATCTTCATCTTTGTTATCCTGCAGTGGCTCTATAATACAGCTCAATGACTATTTGCTGTTCAGAATTTGTGTTCCTTCTACAGTCTGAGGAATTGTTTATCAGACTGCAAAAATTATCTATTATTCCTTCTAATTTTGCTTCTCCTCTTTTTAGTGTCTTTTCTTCTGGAGCCCCTACCTTTTTCTATTTTTAATATCTCTTCTTTGTACCCAGCCAAATGGAAGAGGAACAACAGACGTTTATATGGTATATAGGACATTTTAAAATATTTTATGAACAGGCATGAATAAATACAGTATAAACTGACCACTTAGGAAAAGTATAAACTGACCACTTAGGAAAAGTTTTCTGAATCCTAGAAATTTTAAAAAATTTTTTCAAGGGCAAAAAACAAAATTACCTCCACAGTTTCTTGAGTAACAAATATAAAAATAATTATTCCCATATATTAAATACAAACTACTCTCAGAGTGAGGCACATGAATATATATATATGTGTATATATATATATGTATATATTTTGCTTCAAAAATATGTTCCATGTGATTTATCTTTAGTTTATTAAGAAAAATTTTAACATTACAATGATTAAGCATAGTATGCATATTTATAAAAAAGAGAAAGGATCAAAAATATTTCCAAGCTTTGTGGTTTGCTTTTTTCTTTTTCTTTTTTTGATTTACTGTAGAGACAAGGTCTCGCCAAATTGCCCAGGCTAGTCTTGAACCCCTGGGCTCAGGCAATCCTCTTACCTCAGCCTCCCAAAGTGCTGGGATTACAGGCATGAGCCACGGCACCTGGCCAGTTTTGTGGTTTTCTACCTGGGTTTATGACTGCCTCCCAGCCTCTAATTGCACAGGCTGAAATAAAGAGGAAAAACAACAAAAACAGTCTTTGAAAGACCATTTTATTCACCCCTTCCTGCCAGAACCACTCTGATCCGGAACTTGGAGATACCAGCCAAACTTGATTACATGTCCATTCGATTCTTTCCTTTACAATTATGCCGTTTGATTCCTTCTTCCAATTGACCAGATTTCTCATGAGATCAGCCTCAGCTGCATTGCAATAGGATTGCTTTCCTGATAATTTCCAAGAGAGAACAGGAACAAGTTTAAACCTTTGAACTTTAGACATGAAAAATAGTAAAAACAGGAAAATAGTTCTCCAAATCAAAAGAAATGAAATCCTTGGTGGTTAATGCTACATACAAGAAACGGAGACACAATTGATCAAAGAGAGACCGCATTTGGAAAATTCAGTTCAGCGAAAAAAAGAAAAAAAAGATCAAGACATTTTATGTGGATAAATAACTCTGGTATAGAGAATTTTTGACTTCTTATGGCATGATCTTCAAACAAAAAAAAGGTCTGAATGCTCACTATAATATAAATGTTGCCAAGCTTTCCACATGCCTACAACTAATTTTTCTCTTTCTCATTATTACTATAAACAGCAGCAAGCATTTATTGACAACCTGTTGTGGTCAAGGTCACAACTGTTCCCATGCTAAACACTCCTAACTGGCTACAGCATTTTTTAAAAATTTAAAGCAGAAATATTCTTAAAGAAAAAGAAGAAATAGAAAGTTATGCTTCTAGATAGTGGACCACATTATTAATGTTTATAGACTTTATAAAGAAATAGCCTGAAAGAAATTACTTCATCTACCTATAATGTCAAAACAGATACTTCCAGCTAAATGATAATTTTTTTCCTCTTTGGTTTGCCTGTGGGAAAGGTGACTTTGAAAGCAAATAAATGATCCATTTATTTGGGATTGGACATCAAGATACTCCCTTTACATTTTAAGTGCTTATATTTCTACAGACTTGGGAACAGGCATGTCATTGCAACATTGAAAAGAAAAAATGTAAGCATCATTTATAATCATCTTATATTAGAAAGTTGTCATTCATTTCTTAGCCATTTGCAAACTCCAGATCCTTCTTTTCACTTAAGCTGCTATAGAAATCCCCATCTCTAGCCCACCCCAGCACATCTGTGAGGGAAGTGCAGGTGGTTTCAATGGAAGATGGGAATAACTCTAACGAATGCACTATAAGTATAATCAGAGTTGACTCAAAAAAAAAGCCTGAAGCCTGCTACTGCATCATTTCCACACTTCTCTGACTCATAGAGAGATGGTCTTCTTGCTTCCGGCCTGTAGTTTTTCTTTCCTGCTAACTCTGACAGCCGTGGTGAGAAAGATTCTGTACTGACCTAATAAACTGTGCATACTGTGGGAATGAAAAAAACAAGAATCCCATTCCTCGGTCTCAGCCATCACAACAACATTGTGAAGGCAGAAATAAAACAGGACTTTAACAAATTGTCCTTTACTAGGCGAAAACTATCCTGAGATAACCTCATTCTAAACTGCTCAGTTATACTAATACAGGAATTTAAGAGAAACAAAAACATTAACACTGATTACAGCAACCCTCGAATATGTGATAAATTGTATATTGAATTTCCCCTGAAGAATGCCATCTCTCTTATGTATACAGACGGGTCTGTAAAATAGCTGTGGCATTTTAATGCTAGTGCATTCTAAAGTTCCAGATGACAGCTGCATAGTCAACCATTTTAAAGTGATCGGAAAATTCATGCTACACAATGGTCACAGCTGGACCCATCGATCAACTTGTTTTTGCTCTAATGAGATTCAGTAGTTGTTAGATAATTAACCACTGCATGTTCTGGACTTCCAAATTTTAGTCATGGGATAGGTTTGGAAGAAAAAATATAAAGCTTTCCCGGTTGCTTTAGCCTGGGATGAAAATTTTTAAAGCCCTGAGTGATTCTAAGAGATTTAATATTGTTTGCATGCTGAGCTGTACCTTATAGCTATTATTAGCTAAATTAGTCATTAAAACTGGGAACATTTAAATATTGAGGATTGAATTAAAATACCAATATCTACCCTTGTTCAAGCAGAGTGTTAAGTGTGAGTAAGAGGTTCTTCTCTGTTCCTAACCAGGCTCTAAACTGAGTTACCATGTAGAAAGAAGCCCATAGTCCCAGTGGTCTCAGATATGATGGACACCTGCTTCATTATTTCCACACTTATGTACAATGTGTCAGCTAAGATGACACAGAAAACTCTGATTCTAATGGCTCAAATTATGACAGTATAAAAAGTATAAAGGAATATGAAAAAACATAAAGGGATTTCAAAGCTAAGGTGGCTGCAACTTTGGTACAATCAGGGCTTCAGTTCTATTTCCATGAGACTGTCTTGGCTCTGCCTTCCTGCCATTTTGTTTTGTTTCTAGCTAACACTTATTTATACTATCTATGTGTCAGTCTTAGTTTAAGTGCCTTAGACATGTTTTAATTCATACAACTTTCATCTCACAACGGTCCTATTTAGGTTGACCTTTTATTATTCTTATTTCTTATAAAGGAAGGGATTTTAGATACATATTATCTCATTTGTTCTCAAAATATTTTATGAAATAGTCACCATTATTATCCATTTTAAATATAAAAATACAAAATATTTTATGAAATAGGCACTATTATTACCCATTTTACAGAAAAGTGAAATAAGGCATGGAGCCATTAGCCAACCAACAAAAAACCATATAGACAGCAAGTGGCACAGCTGAAGACTGAAGCTTGAATTTCTACTTCAAATCTGTATTCTTAACCATTAGGAACATTGAGCCTCATTGTCCCAACTGGAATTGCAGCTGCAGGAATTCCCTTTATAGGTGAGGGGATTGCAAGGCCTACAAGAAGCTGTCTTTGGTTTGCATTTTTAAGAAGATCTTTGCCAGAAACCTCTCAGGGCTCGCTTGCCAGATTCGTCACATTTGCCAGACCTGAAGAATCATCAGTAGGGTGGACAGGCCCTGTGATGGGCTTATAATCTCACGATCTACCCACAGGGATAGAGTGCAGCCAGGAAACAAGCTACGATGAACGCTTGCGCAACAACCCAAGGTGTTCCCAGTAGGCATCCCCTGTATCATTAGGTTAGAGAATATGGGAATGTAGGTTGAGTATATAAAACCAAACACTTCTTAGTCTTAGTTCTCCTTGTGGAATTTCAAGTCATGAAATCATTATGCTACACATACAAGAAAAGAATATACATATACCAGAAAAGAATTGTACTTGGAGTCATTTCATTCTCCCTTAAACATTTATCCCTTAAGTGAATTATTTCCCTTGATACATGTTTGTTGAAAATCTTCTGTGTGTCATTTTTATGGTGACAGAGATATAGTGGTGCACAAGTAGATATAGTCAGCCTTTGTAGAGTTTACAATGTAGTAGAGGAAAGACTTCATATGTAAATAAGTATGTAAATGAACATCATAATTGCAGAGTAAGGCACTAGAGTATTGGGAGCGAGTGGGAGATAATTTAGGTAGGATAGTCCAGCAAAGCTCTAAGGTAAGATTTGGATAAAGGCTTAAATGGCATAAAGGGTAAAAAGAAAGACTTAGCTTGACAGTTTTTGACTTCGGGGCTCTGAGGATTGACTACATCAGTTCAAATCCCAGCTCTGCCAACCATATGCACATCCCACCACAGTTTTCTGCCCCAGGATCCTCAACCAACAAAACAGGGGCAACTCATTGGTTTGTTGGGAGGATTAAATGAGTTGATACATTTTACGTGTGTATGCTGCAGAGGGCCTGGGATGTTGTGAGTGCCTGGTAAATGCCAACTGTTGTTATTATCTCAGAATAGTCCAGGCACAGGTAACAGCAATCATCCTTGATAGAAGTTACATTGGGGCAGTAAATTGTGGGGGTGGACAGGAGGCAGGAGCTAAATGAACACAGAATGTGATCGAAAATAAGGTCTGAGAGAGATGCCAGGGTCAGATTGCTCTGATCAGTAAGCATCAGCTCTGTTTCTATATGAGGATTATGTTGGGATGAAATAAATCAGAATCTCTGAGGATGAAGTTCAGGTGTTAGGTTTTGGAGTTCATGAGTTAGATTCTAACTTTCAGCCAAAGAGGAAAATCACGAATGTGGGCCTTGGATGCTAAAGAAATAAGTATGAATTTTATTTCAAGCCGTTGGGATGTTTGTGGTGACCCATCCACTTCCTCCCTCATTTCCATTTCTGCATGTCAAATTCTTAACTAGCTTTCAAATATGTCACCTTCTCTTAGATTAGACAATCTGTCCTCTCTCTGGCCCCTCTAACACTCTTACCTCTTGGTAACAGCACTGCAAGGATTATGTTGGGTTGTGTTCATGCCTATTTCCTACCAGAAGATAAATTCCTCAGCAGGAACCATATGTCCTCAAACAGTGTCTTGTTCATTAAAAAACAAAGGGGTAATTTAAAGAATGAAGGGCTTTGCGTAGAAACAATTACTTGGACTAAAATCTCAAGTTATAACAAATCCCTCATTGCTTTAGCAAATAAGACCACTCATTAAACATTCAAATGTTCAGCACTATAAAATGAAGAGACAAAGATAGTTTCATCAGGTTACAGTTATTTGTTCAAACTGGGAACACTTAGAATGACATGATACAATTAGGGACAAGAGGACAAAATAGGAATATAAACTACATGTTACAAATGTCATTTCCTTCAGCAAGTTATGAAGCTATGACATTGTTTCCTCCAGCAATATATGAAGTAGCACATAATCAAGATTCTTTTTGTATTATCATGGTATAAGTAATATCCAGTAGCATTGGATTCATTTAGGAAACAATTTCGAAACTGTCAGGAAAAACAGTATTGGTCTTTTAAACTTATATAAAGCAGACCTCTTTGAAGCCTCAGACGTACATCTACATTGACAACCCTACATCTAGTTTATTTTTTTATTTTTTTTATTTTTTATAATCAGTATTCTGCACCTAGTTTTATGTGCATAATTTATATGTACTTATCAAATATCTATTTTCATGTCTGTGAGAGATATCTGGTTTATCACAAATTTACAGATGGATGAATACCAAAGGGAAAAGAAGACAAAATTACTTCCTTGGACTCCTAAAGTGTTTTACAATGAAATAAAGGAGATGTCTGTCTAACAAATGGAAGTGAATTCCAAGAAGAACAAAGGCAGTCACTTTACATGGGAGCTTACCTTGAACAGCAGTCTACAAACAAACTAGAAGTTAAAAATGGCTTTGAGAGTTCAGGGTTGGTGAGCATTTAAATGTCTGGCCAATACTAGCTCACGTTGTGATATATAGTTCTATTGGGTACAGTCTGTCAAACTGAGTTAGTGTCAATGAAAGAAAATGGGAGACGGACTTTCAGATGTTCTCATTCAACTGAAAAGAAAAAATACAGTTCAAAGAGCTGTTCCTCACTGAATTTTTCAAATAACCACTCAGTAGGATAGACAAATTGTTTGGAATGGAGGGCTCATAGGAATACTAAGAGAACTCGACAGCTATTATCATTTATTAAAGTGGATCCAGGAGATTGCTTCTGTCCTTTGGCGTTAAAAGAGCAAACAAGTGATGATGATGATATAAGCACCCCATTCATACGATTACTTAACTGGTGATATGAGCTTAGAGGGATGCGCATATGGACTTTCATCTTTCCAGGTCTCTGCATTAACTATCAATGATCTTCAGCCTCTTTTAATATATACAAACTTATGATGGCCACAGCCTGCAGCTTTCTGAACTTCTGCCTCTACAGACATTAGCCAGGAATGGCACTGTAAATGGACCTGAGAATGTACAGGAGAGGCATTCAAGATAATCTAGGTGGGATATTTTTAATTTTTTCTCCTCTGGATATACAACAAAGCCTAGACACTATACTAAAATGCAAATATAAAATTTAGACTGAAATTTTCTGAAGTTTAACTTTTATACAAATGATACTTGTATATATTATGTATTGGAAACTTGAAGTCACTTTCCACTTGTCAAATTCAGACAATATCTGGCATGAAATACTTTGAGCTACTTCCTTTTGGTTGGTCTTCTGACCAACAATTTTATTTCAGAAAATCACTACCTTTGTCAATAAAGCAGGGTCTGTGCAATGATTTGGATGTTTTTCTTCATTTGCTTTTAGAAAGCATTTGCTCTTGTGCTTTTGTAAAGATAGAACAGGAAACAAAAATAGAAGTACCGATGGGTATTATAAGAAGCACAACCTCAAAAACTTAACAAAGCCAGGGAAAGTTAAACTGGTCGTCTTCCTTAGTAAGCCCACTCATCTTGGCCCAGTTAGCTAACCATGGGTCCAATTTTGAAAGCAGAGATCACAATGTAAGGCCTGAATGGAATTCTAAAAATACATCTTACAATGTAGTATTTAAAATTTTCAAGTGTGACCAGATATTTTATTTACTTCTTTTTCCTTTCTATTGGTCTCAAGAAACATAAAGTGGAACTAATTCAACCTCTCAACTTCCAGTACATTATTAATAAAGTCTTTATAGGTATTCTCTGTTTTATTCATTTTTTTCCCCTCCAACTCAGAAATGTCTTTCTGTGTGCTTACGAGAGATTCATGCTTTGGCTACTGCTATGAGACCAACTATTTGCTGGTTGGAATGAATCCTAAGTCAATTAAATTGCTACAGTTGGCAAAAAAACAAAAAACAACCAACAAAAACTAAAACAAAACAAAACAAAAACTAAAAAAATAAGATCCAATGGATATAAATGTTAAGACTAAAAGCAGGGTACCTGCATGATCAATGTTTGTATACCTAACCCTGAATTGTATCCCACGTCTTTATAATAAAAATTAAAAAATAATAATAAAAATAAATAAATAAATAAAAGACTAAAAGCAGATGAGCTCTTCAGGTATGGAGTTACTAAATATTTGTAGTGGAAACGAAAATGTCCCTGATCGGCTTCAAAAAGAAAGGTATTAAAATATTGAATGTGTCTGATGAAATTCAGTCTTAACTCTCTTGATAGAAATAATAACTCTAACTAGAGTTAGGCCGAACATGAATGTACTAGTAATATTTTATCAGATACCAAGCACAGAGTCAAATATGAGTCCTCAAAATTGGGCAATTATGAAATTTAGGGAAGCTAAGGGAGTAAATAAATATTAGAAATATTAATTTGTGTTTTCAGGATGTTGGAAAACCCAAGATAGGAAAATTTGAATAAGCCACTCAGTCAATGTTTGCCTTCAGAGTTGTTCTACTAAAATCACCAACATCAACAATGCTTAAAAGGTCATCATCTTTGCCCAACCCTACATTCTGCCTCCTCCTTCTCCCACCATTCAGTCTTCAAAGTGGAAATCGAAACTTGACCTCAGAAATTTGAACCAGAAGCAAACAAAAAGGAAACCAGTCATTTAAAGTGAAAAACCTGTCAGGAGAGAAGGTTTGAGTCAAATCCAGATGGCGACGTGCCATGAAATACTAACAGAACTCTTCATTTTCAACAGAGAGCAAGAACAGGCAGTGTTTGTAATGACGTGTTAACATCTGTCTGCGAACATCATCTCCATGACACCAAAGTATAACAGCCAAACAAAGGAAAATCTCAGTAAAGGCAAGACTGCATTTTTTGTTATTGATGTTAATAGGGAATTAGTATTTGAACAGACAAAAAATCGTCACATACATTTGACAGGTTCAAATAATGTACACAATACCTAATGAGTGACTTTTCATGCTAGATTAATATGCATAATTAAAGCAGGCACTAAGAAAGTTTTACTATAAAATATGACAGCCCACCTCAGTAGGTGGCAGTGGAATACAAGTAGAATAAGTTCTGACTTAGACATTATATTTACCTAAATTTAATCCCAAGTTTATCATTCATTAACTGTGTGTCCTTGAGCAAGTTGCTTAACTTCTCAGAGCTTGTTTCTTTGTTTAATTGGGGAGAGTAATACACAATTCATTCTAAGAATTAAGTGAGATAATAGATACAGACTCTTTACAAACTACTTTCTTATTAATGTGTGCATAATAAATGTTAGTTTTGTTTCTGATTTTATTACAAATTAGGCTCCATTACTTTGATCTAACTATATGTTTTCATTCATTGTAAATGGAATCTATTGAGGTTATAAAAATGAATGACTTTTTATTTTTTTTCAGTCACTACTTTCAGGCATGCTCATTTGAATCCCCTTTTCTAGGTTTGAAAGTCATCTTGGTCAGATTTTTGAATATTTTTTGTTATTGGAATTCAGTTCAGTCCATGTTAAAATTCCAGTCTCGTATATAATTCAGTGTTTTCCATCAGCCATGTCTGGTTATGCTTGTGAAGTGGCCTAAGGCAGTGGTCCCCAACCTTTTTGGCATCAGGATCTGGTTTTGTGAAAGACAATTTTTCCATGGATGAGGATTGTGATGGGGATTGTGAAAGATGGTTTCAAGATGTTTTAAATGTATTACATTTATTTGTAGACCCAGTGCATGTGCAGTTCACAATAGAGTTTACACTCCCTTAAGTCTATTGCCATTGTGGATCAGATAAGAGGCAGAGCTCAGGTGGTAATGCAAGTGATGGGGAACAACTGTAAATACAAATGAAGCTTTGCTCACTTGCCTGCTGTTCACCTCCTGCTGTATGGTTCAGTTCCCAACAGGCCATGGATAGGTACTGTTCTTGACTTGGGGCTTGGGGGACCCATGGTCTAAGGAAAGGGACATGGCCTGCTCTTTCCTTACCCCCCATAATGCCCTTGAAAACTTTAAATCCAGGATAATCACAACCAGGAGGCTGGGCTGTAAGGACAGGCAGATGTCACTAACCTCCTGTCTGAGCCTCCCACGAGGTAGACACTCTGCTGGTTCTCTCCCTGAGCACACATGTGCAGTCCTTGGAAGGCCCTCCCCAGGCTCCTTTGAGATAGTTCTCTGAAATGAGAAACTTAAGCCTGGTTAAGTCTCCAGCCTTAGCCCACTGATACTAAGTCCCTTTGTGCAGTGGAAATTTCTGGGGGCTTCTACTTGACCCATGAGGTACACGTATTCTTTCCATACAAAAGTTGTAGGTGCACCCCACCCCATTCTTCTGCCTTTTCTCTCTTATTTGCCTTTTCTCCTGCTTTCGAGGGCAGAAGGAAAGAAGCAGGAGTTGCCAACGCAGGCATCCAAATGCAGAGCAAAGGGCCAGTCTCCTCCTTTTATCCGTTTTTTTAACAAGACAGTTTCCCCATCTTTCATTTCCTTCCTGTTAATCTTTACTGCTAACGGCAAGCAGGAGGATTGATCCAGGAGTGCCTCTTCCTTAGATGAGGGTGGAGGAACCCAATACCACTAACACTAGACTTTCCAGAAGGTTGAAGACTTTTTCTTCTTCTTCCTTGGCATCTCCTCACATAGTCTTGAAGGAGAAGATTCTCCTTTTCCTGGGGTTGATTCTGCAGGTGTCTAACTGCAATGGACCAATGCTGGCTCTATAATGCAGGGGATGTGCCATTGCTGGTGTTTAGGTATGATACAGGTGAACATTGTTAGGGTAAAAAGAAAAGAACTAATCAATGCTCGATTGCAATATCATCACAAATACAAAGAATGGGAAAGAAAAGTCGGAGAATATGATAACTGAATAAATGGCAAGAAACTAGAATGTGCACATAGCTTTCTTTATCTTCTGTAGTGTGTTCCCAAACTTACTCCAACTACAACTTTTTAACTGAGCTAGTCCTCACAAGCTTCCATGTAAGGTAGTAGGAAAAGTTCAGTCTATTGTTTCTGCTCTCCAGTTCTCCTTCAGGTTCCTCTGGACAGCGTTTGATGTGTGAGTGCAAGGACACTCACAGGACCATGAGGAAGCACAGCGAATGGACCCTCAGGTCTGTTTGGTGTCCTAGAGGCCCATGCCAGTCTTGGCTCTGCGGTGGCCAACATGATATTTTAGGGCATAAACACAGCCTGGTTTCATCTCTAGGTATTCTGATTCACATCTGTGGCTGAATTAGCAGTTGACAAATTGAAGCTCTGTTAGTGCTCAGCTCATTGAGAACCTGCTACCTCTCACTGTAGACTAAGCCTTTCCTTGGCTTGTGCTTGGCTAGAGACCCCCATTCTCTCTGCTGTACCATACCTGCAACCGCCTTTGAGGCATGTTCCCAACACTCCTACCTTGGAGGGTGCCATGACAGATTCACTAGACTTCTTCTCAACATCTATCTGACATAGGAAGCAAGCAGGATCAGAAGAACCAATGAGAATCCTAGATCTAATTATTTCACTCCACCGTCTTAATGATTCTGGCTTCCTGGTCATTTGTGAATGATCTTAAAATCAGTGTGTTTTATTTATCAATTTCCTGTACTGGTAAATTTGCTTTGGAAATTTCTCATAACCATTGGGCTAAGGGACTGATCTAGCAATATTTAACTTCCTGAGATTGCTCAGAATGGTCATCACTGCCAGTGTAATTGATAGAAGCTGTCATTATTTACTCAGTCATTTTAAATAAGCGTTTTATTACATTATTCATGACTTCAATTTAATATGAACATAAATTTTACTATAATACTGTAGTATGATTACATTATCCTCACTTAAAGATAGAGAAGTCATGAAAAAAGTTTTCAGTCACTGCAAAAATGGCATTTTTGTTAATATTGTTTTGAGAGGTGTCTCTGATAGGTATATATTATGAAAATCTATCAGATTCTTTTACATATACCTATATAAAAGGTCACAGAGAATAAAAGTGACCTTTTAAAGTAGCCCCAATCACTACAGAAAATAAATATCCCTTCATAATTTACAAAAGTTTGTTTCTTTTTAGAAAAGATACATTAACGTTATTTAGACTCTGCAAATAGTACATGGATTATAACTTGATAGCTAAAAGCTATAATTATAGTTAACACCTAAGAAATTACACAATTGAATTGAAGGGTTTTGTAAATAAACTATATTATATATAATAGAACTACCTTATTAGAAACAAGTGTCATCATCCTTCCAGCTCCAGGTTCTTTAATTGATACTACAGTATAAACTCTACGGGTATAACTTTTAAAAACCTCAGAACCAATACTTCAGAGTTGCAGCTGGAGTAGATTTTACAAGTAATTATGTCCCAAACTATCTTTCAAAATATGCTTATATTTATTTAACTGGTTTATTTTGAATGTTATTAAAATTTGCCAGTTTTGAGATAGTTATACTATTTTAAAAAATTAAACCATCGGTTACTGATGTAAAGCTAATCATATAAAAATGTTTCAGAAACTCTGGACTTTCTGAATTTTCAAAGCAATAAAACAATTGGCTTTTAATTTAGATGGTGATTTTTACACATGTACTAACTGGAGCGTTCCTTCAATATGTGTTACTTATTTATTGTTTGTTTTAGATACCAATGTTCACTCCTTCCAAAAGTGAAGAATGGTCATTAGCTAGAGACAAAGATGGGATTCATTGGAACGAAAAGTGTTTGGCAAGGTCTGCAATAGTGACTTGAAGTGGGGAAGAGAGGCAATTAGCAACAGTTACTGAGTGCTCACTTTTCATGAACCTTGCTAGCATGTCCTGTGGATACCCTTAAAGAGAACAGCAGTCTCTGTCTTCATAGTGGTGGAAAATAAGTAGAAAAAATGGAAAGAAAAGCATCAGTACACATGCATAAAATGCTAGCAGTTTAAAAACATAGACAAATGCCAACCAACTTGCTTTTATTTGTTGCACACATCATTTCAGAGATGAGAATATGGCTCTAATTATTTACTTTTTTGGAAGAGACAGGGTTTAATCAAGTGAGTACAAAATAATACAGGACCATTCAATTATAATATAGAATAACAATAGGCTTCCCACATTAGAAGAATCAACATAACTTTGTACATGAGACACATGGTTTAGTCAAACTGGTAATAAAGTGCTTTTCTAAAGGGCTCATTGGGAAAATTCAATTTTGTGATTACAGTGCACTCATCCCAGGGTCCTGGCACCAGCTTACTGATCTATCCTTTCTTAGAAATAGAATCTTACACCAGGATTGCTTGCTGGCACACAAAAAGATATAGACGCTCAAAGGTCAGAGTCATCTCTATTCAATCTGAATTGTTTTTAGACATTGTTGTGGATAAATTATTATTAGGGTTATCCTATAGAGCTCTAACAGGCTATTTAAAATAAATAAATAAAAAGCGACGACATTATTTTTCTTAATTATTTTTCTTAATTATTTTCAATTTCTATGGTCCTTTTTCTTTCTTTCTTTCTTTGTCTTTTTTTTTTTTCTTTTGAGTTGGAGTCTCACTCTGTCACCCAGGCTGGAGTGCAGTGGCATGCTCATGGTCACCCTGGCGATCCTTCCGCCTCAGCCTTCCAAGTAGCCGGAACTACAGGCGGGCTACCACGCCTGGCTAATTCTTGATTTATTGTAGAGACAGGGTCTCGCCAAGTTGCCCGGGTGGTTCTTGAACCCGTGGGCTCAGGCAATCCTCACACCTCGGCCTCCCAAACTGCTGGGATTACAGGCTGAGCCACCGAGCCCGGCTGGTCCTTTTTCTATTAATAACTTTCTCTTCAAATTTACTATGTTGTTCACGGTATTTTATCAGTGAGTGAATTGGTCTGGATTCTGATGTAATCAGCTATTTCCATGAATTACAAAAGCACACATTTTTCCAACACATATATTGGTGGGTGATCTTCCATTGGGCCAATCTCCGCTGGATTTTTGGTAGGTTTTCATATGCTAGGCTGGGTCTTACACTTCAGGTTGGATTGCTTCTTCATTTCAGCATCCAAGCTGAGGAAGAAGCAGTTTCCTGAGACTCTTAAGGCAATCGACACGTTGCAGGAACATCAGATATAACTTGACTTTTAAGGCATCAGTTTGGAGCAGGTGCATAACCATTTCTGCTCACTATTTCATTAGCCAAAGAGGTATCGCTTGGCCAAGCCCAAAGTCAATAAGATGAAGAAATATACTCCACCCAATGGAAGATATGGAAGGAAGGGGAGTGGAGGAAGAATCAAGGACCTATAATACAGTCTACCCCGGTAATGTAAGTAAGGAGTGGAGAATAAAACCTCGTATCCGATGATAATTTGCAAACACTATGCTAAGAAAATCATGATTGCAAATGAGGTCAGGATGTAGCAACTTAAGTTCAGCCCCAGCACAGGGGTGGCTCCAAGCTTGCTCAGTGATTTCTCTCAGGCCCTAACGGAGATGCTTCCGTGATACAGTGACTCAACACACACTCCACCCTCTTCACCTTTATTTGCTTTGGTATTTTGGCAATGATTTACAAAATAGCAGCTTTATTTCTGGGTTTAGTTCTTGCTTTCCCTTATATATTGATATTCATTCTTATCAAATCCTTTATTTTTACTCACTCAATCTGGGTCAGGTGCTCTCAATATTCAAGCTTGCATCATTAGCATTTGATATCTAGAAACTGGCAGACATGACTTCTGTGTTTTCTGTCTTTAAATGACCCAGCTTCTTATGGAGAATAGTACTTATTCTAAAAAGTTATAAATCAGTGAATATATGTTATGAATTTAGATTAATCAATATGCTTACAAACAATATGATTATATTTTATATATTACGTTTTTATTTTTAAAGTGGTGAAAGACTGGGCTCGGTGGCTCTGCCTGTAATCCTAGCACTTTGAGAGGACAAGGTGAGTGGACTGCCTGAGCCTGTGGGTTCGAGACCAGCCCGGGCAACTTGGCAAGACCTCATCTCTGCAACAAATAAAACAGTCGGGTGTGGTAGCACACACCTGTAGTTCTGTCTACCTGGAAGACTGAGGCAGAAGGATCACTGGAACCTAGCAGGTTGACTCTGGGATGGCCGTGAGCATGCCACTGCACTCCAGCTTGGGCGATGGAGTGAGACTACAACTCAAAAAAAAAAAGAGTGGTGATAAGCTGTTAGGCTTCCTAAATACCAACAAACAAAGTCATGAAATATAGTGGCATAAAACAGTTTATGCTTTTATTCTGTTGTAAAGATTTACAGTTATTTTTCATATGACATACATCCCTGGTTTTGATCTCAGTAACCTCACTCAAATGATGGCAAAATATGAGCTTCAAAGGTTTTGTACAGTTCTATTCAACTTATATTGAATATTTAAAGATAAAATAATCAAATTATAATAAAATACATACAAAATTTCTTTTAAAATTAAAGATAGGCCAGGCATGGTGGCTCACACCTATAATCCTAGCACTTTGGGTGACCAATGTGAGAGGATTGCCTGAGCCCACAGGTTCGAGACCAGCCTGGGCAACTTGGTGAGATCTCATCTCTATAATAAATCAAAAAATTAGTCAGACATGGTGGCGCAGGTGTGTGGTTCCAGCTACTTGGAAGACTGAGGCAGAAGCCTAAGCCCAGTAGGTCGAGGTTACAGTGGCCGTGAGCATGCTACTGCACTCCAGCCTGGGTAACAGAGTGAGACTGACAAAAATAAATAAATAAACAAATAAATAAATACTTAAATACATATATTTAATTCAAAACTAATCCCAATATCACATACATACAACTCCTCCAATTTTAAAGTGTAGAAATTCTATATAAATGTAGCTAATCATCACAAATAATAACAATTTCTGATTTAAATGACACTTAAAACAAGCAGTTAAAATTTTGCTTTATTTATTATTAACATCTGAAATAGAAGTCTTATTCTCAAATGCCAAAAGATTGAAGTCATACCAAGCATCTTTTCTGACCTCAGTGAAATAAAACTAGAAATCAACACCAAGAAGAAGCCTTGAAAACACACACATTCTTGGAAATTAAACAGCTTTCCCCTGAACAATTTTGGGGTAAATAATGAAATCAATACACAAATTTAAAAAGTCTTTGAAACAAATGAAAATGAGGAGAGAACATACCAGAACCTCTTAGGACATGGCCAAATCAGTGCTGAGAGTAAAATTTACTGCATTATGACTCCACATCATGAAAGCAGAAAAATCTCAAATTAACAATCTAATGTCTCACTTAAGAAAGTTATAGAGGCAGGAACATACTAAAACCAAAGCTAGCAGAAGAAAAATAATCAAAATAAGATCAGGGGAAAAAAAACAACAACAAATAAAACAAACAAAAAACCATACAAAGTATCAAGTAGTAGAAAAGTTGATTCTTCCAATGAATAAATAAGATTGACAGACCCTTGGCTTAGTTAACAAGAAAGGGGAAAGGGAAAATTCAAGTAAATACACTCAGAAATGAAAAAGCATAACAACTGACCCAGAAGAAATACAAAGGATCATTAGAGATTACCATAAATACTTCTATGTGCAAATTTAAACATCTAGAAGAAATGAATACAATCTTCCAAGACTGGAACAGGAAGAAATAGAAACACCAAACAGACCAATAATGAGTTGTGACATTGAAAGAGCAATAAAAATCTCCCACCAAAAAGAGTCCAGGACCTGACAGCTTCACAGCTAAATCCTACCAGATATACAAGAAAGAGCTGGTACTAAAATACTAAAATTATTACAAACCATTGAGGAGAGATTCCTTCAGAACTCATTCTATGAAGCCAACATCATCCTGAAACCTAAAAACATGGCAAAGGCATAACTAAAAGAGAAAATTACAGGCTAATGTCACTAATGAACATAGGTGCAAAAATTCTCAATAAAATCTTAGCAAACTGCATCCAGCAATACTTCAAAAAATTATCCGTCATGATCAGATGAGATTTATTCCTGGGATGCAAGGCTGGTTCAACACATGCAAATCAATAAATGCAATTTACCTCATAAGCAGAAGTAAAAACAAGGACCACATGTTTATCACAATAAAGAAAGATATTTGATAAAATCCAACATTCCTTCATGGTGAAAATTCCCAACCACCTACGCATTAAAGAAACATTTCTCAAAATAACCAGAGCCTTCTATGACAATCCCACAGACAACATCATATTTAATAGGCAGAAGCAGGAAGCACTTCCCCTTAAGAACTGGAACAAGACAAAGATGCCCACTCTCACCACTTTTATTCAGCATACTATTGGAAGTTCTGACAGAGAAATCAGGCTAAATAAAGCAATAAGAAGCATCCAAATCGGTAAAGAGGAAGTTAAATTGTCCCTCTTTGAAGATTAAATGATTCTATATCTACAGAACCCTAAAGAATCCATCAAATGACTCTTAGCACT
>CAUYQG010096700.1:0-32321 GCA_963574415.1 Tarsius wallacei
AGATACCTACTGCTTTGTTTCTTTTGCTAAAGATTGTTTCGGCTATTCATGGTCTTTTTTGTTTCCAAATGAATTTCTGTATTGTTGTTTCCAGGTCTGAGAAGACTTATGTTGGTAATTTAATGGGTATTGCATTAAATCTGTAGATTGCCTTGGGTAGGATGGACATCTTAACAATGTTGATTCTTCCAATATGTGATTTTTATTTCAATCTTCACATCTATTTGCTATTAATAAGATCCTAGCAAGATTGTTAGATAGTTAAAAATTATGTATTTTATCCACATAGGGGCAATAATTAGAAAATGGTTTTCTAAAAATTACAATTTCATTAAAAGGAAGTATGTAAAAATAAACGATAGGTAAGACCTTCCCAAGGAAAATTCTTTTTTTGTTGTTGTTATTTATTGATTTACTATTGAGTTGTGGGGTACAAGTGAGGATTTACTACATAAGTAGGCTGCATACAGATGATGTTTGGGCTTCTAGGTGACCCTCACTCTCCCTGGTGGTGGACCAGGTACCCTTTGTGTTGTCATATGCCATCTCCCGACCAGCAGTGCCCAATGACTGCCAATTCCACCTTTCTGCTAATGTGATAAGTGTTTAGGGCCCACTTATGTGTAATAACATGCAGTATTCTGTTCTTTGTTTCTGTAATAGTTCATTTAGTATATGGTCTCCAAATATTTAATGTATTTGCATAAAATAAATCTCAGGTTAAGTGATAAATAAACCAAGATTTAAGCTTATTTTTTTATTTCAATAGCTGTAGGGTTGTAAGTGGTTGCTGGTAATTTAGGTAAATTCTATAGTGGTGAAAAAGTTTGGGCTAATTGTACTCATCACTCCTAATAGTGCACACTATATCTGATAGGTATTTTCTCCTTTCCCATCCCCCTCCCATCTTCCCATCTACAGTGTCCATTGTACCATTCTATATACCTTTTCAGCACCAGAGCTTAGCTCCCACTTTCAAAGGAGAACATATTGTATTTGTTTTTCTGTTCCTGTGTTTCTTCACTTTGAATAATGATCTCAAATTCCATCTGAGTTTCTGCAAAAGACATTATTTTGTTATTTTTAATGGCTGAATAGTATTCCAAAATGTGTGCATGTGTGTATATATATGCATATATGTATGTATATATATGTTGTATATTATATTTTCTTTCTCCACTGATCAGTTGATGAGCACTTCAGGTGATTTCATATTTTTGCAGTTGTGAATTGTGCCGCAATAAAAATTCAAGTGCAGGTGTCTTCTTTGTAAAATGACTTTTTCTCCTTAAAGTAAATGTCAAGTAGTGACATTGCTAGATCAAATGGGAGATCTACTTTTAGTTCTTCGAGAACTCTTTATACTGTTTTTCATAAAAGTTTTTCTAATTTACATTCTCACCAACGCTGTGTAAGCGTTCCCTTTTCATTGCATTGAGAGCCAATGTTTATTGCTTTTTGTCTTTGTAGTAGTAGTCATTATGACTGGACAAATTAAAACCACAGTAAGCCAAGTTTTTAGATTGGGATGTGGTGTTAAAATATCTTTTGTCTTGTTATAAATATATCACATCCCTCTTCATTAAAATATCAGCAACATTTTCAAGAGTTTGACTGATGAGAAGCCTTCTATGACTCAGAATGCAAACTCCATAAGAATGGGACATTTTGTCTCTTCTGTTGTATGATGCAGTCAAAAGCCTGCTATGTAGGAGGTAGTTGGTAGTTATTTGTTGGATTAGGTTTAAAACCAGTGTAAAAATATGAATGGAAAATCATAGCAAAAATATTGTTGAATAAAAATCAGAAAAATAACCACAAGCCTTATGCAATTATATTAATTAGGATAGAGCAGTTTTTGCTTAGGTAGAAATAAACAATTTCATTGAAGATGAAAGAGAATCTAGAAACAGATTCAATTTGTTCATCTATGTGCACCCCTGAGTATTACATAAGTGTCACCATAAATCATTGGAGGAAGGAAGTCTTTACAAGAAATGAAGCTGGAACAATAAATTTTCCTGTGTCTTTTGTCCTGTGTTACAACACTACCATAAAAAATAGCTATGTAAGATGATATATATGTTAATTAGCTTGATCAGGTGATATTTTGCAAAGTATACATATATCAACACATCAACTTGTACCCTTTAAATATATGCAATTTCTATTTGTCAGTTATACCTCAGTAAAGCTGAAGTTTTTTATGCCATAATAATCATGAAAAAGAAAGCTACTGGGCTAGATAGTGTGTGGGTGTATATGTATATATATATATATATTTTTTTTTTTAAATGTCAAAGAACAAAATTATATGTATGTATAATATTATCTATAGGGAAGCATATACTCAATCATTCATCAAGTACTAACCCAACTGTGCTTTTGGTTCATCAACCTGTAAATTCCTGAGTGTATAGACTAAATTAGATAACATTCCTCATTGAGAAGAGCTTCTGGCGAGAAAAGCAACAACAAAAAAGAAAAAACAAGGAATTTTGGATTCAGATATGCATATGTCCGGCAGAGTGATCTGTACTTGTGGTAAATTAAATGACAATATCCAGTTGACTGCATAGGGGTGTAGATTATAGGTCTTTTCAGGTAGGGTAAGTAATTCACATTGCCTGGAGTACAGGTTGAGCAGGAGAGGATTGCAGAAAAGTACAGGTTTAAGTGGGATGTTGCTAATAACTTGAACGCTCTTTTCTTTAAGTAATTGTGAACTATCAAAAAATTAAGAATTCTTTACCTAAGCCATTGATCCCATTATTCATCGTATCTATTTATACACATGTACACATACAAAATCATTAGAATAAGATTGAATTTCTAATACCAATACACCTTTAGCTCTCCTTATTCATTCTTGTAGACTGAAATAGCACAGTTCTGTGCATACAGTAGATGATCAATAGATGTCAGCCCAGTTGTTGAATTATTACATTTTTAAAAATCAGGTGAGTAGGAAACTCCATGTTTCTCTATAAAAACCAACTATAACAAGTTGCTTTGTCATTTCACACTTCAATGGACATTTTTCCCACATGAATTTGTGACCTACATAAATAAAACTTCCTAGTCCCTGTTTTATATCATATTAATTCAAGAAGAAAAAAGATCTATATATGATATCCCTAAGAGTTGGTATTGATTGTAACTTCATAGGTCAACATTTATTATAACAAATAGTGTTATGATAAAGCAGCCTCAACCACAATCATTCATTCATATTCGTTCATTCACGAAACATTCACAGAGCATCTATCTTGAGACATGCCAACTCAAGTGACCAAAGTCTTAACTAACTGAAGGGTGGTGGCAAATTTCCAGAATAATGTACTATGGATATAATGCAGGAACATATTTTGCTAGACACAAAGTTAAAAAAATAAGAGTAAGTTCATAACTGCAGCAAAATATTTATTTTCTAGACTTTATACCCAATGAAGCAAAGCAAATATGCAAGTAATTACCTGGCTGGTGCTCTATGGATCACCCTTAGTAACTAGTCAAGTTCTTTATTCTGGCTCACAAGTAGAGAAAGTTTGGTTTTGACTTTGTGATATCCATCTACTCTTCTATCCTATGGGCTTTTTAATCTTCCATGAGATTGAAATGTTTAATGATTATACCGATGAATCTAGAAACAAATCAGTGTCAAACACTGCCCATAAACACCAGTTATTCATAAATACCCTTGTCTATGCTGTACCTAACTTAGAGATTGTTGTCTCCAGTGCTTTACTCAACTTCTTGGGGCAAGGAACCTCTGTGGCCATCATAATGTCTTTATTTCTCACTTTCTTCTCTTCTTACAGAGGGAGAGAGATCTTTGAAAATTTTAAATAGCCAGGCTTGGTGGCTCAGCCTGTAATTCCACGCTTTGGGAGGCTGAGGTGAGTGGATTGCCTGAGTCCGCAGGTTCGAGACCTGCCTGGGCAACTTGGCGAGACCTCATCTCTACAGTAAATCAAAAAAATCAGCCGGGCGTGGTAGCACATGCCTGTAATTCTGGCTACTCAGAAGGTTGAGGCAGAAGGATCGCCGGAGCCCAGCAGGTCGAGGCTGCAGTGGCCGGGAGCGGCCACTACACTCCAGTCTGGGCGACTGAGTGAGACTCCAACTCAAAAAAAAAAAAAAAAGAAAAAGAAAAAGAAACATTTCAATAAAAACTTTGACCCCTAGAACTTCAAAATAGACTCTATAAAAACATACAAAGCTGTGTATGCTCAGAGAAGAAAGTAATTATTTTCTTTCTGAGAAGAAGAGAGAAGTAGCTAGGGCCCAGGTGGCACGAGAGTTGAAAGATGCTTCTATAAGATCTCATCCTCAGCCTTTCTTCTCCTCCTCCTCTTCTTTTTCCTCCTCTTCCTCCTCCTCTTCCTTTTCCTCCTCTTCCTCCTCCTCTCTTTTTTCCTCCTTCTCCTCCTCCTTGGAGTCAGGGTCTCACTCCTCTGCTCAGGTTGGAGTGCAGTGGCACGATAATGGCTCACGGCAGCCTCCAACTCCTGGGCTCACGTGATCCTCCTGCTGTGACTACAGGCATGTGCTACCACGCCTGACTAATTTTATTATTATTATTATCATTAATTTTTTTTAAGAGATGAGGTCTTATTTTGTTGCACAGGCTGGTCTTGAACCCCTGAGCTCGAGTGATCATTTCACTTCAACTTCCCAATGTGCTGGGATTACAGGTATGACCCATCACACCTGGCAGAGTTAACAGTCTTATACATTTATTTATATGAGTGAAATTTTAAAGAAGTTCAGTTTTGTACTTTGGTAAGCAGAGGCAGCCTTCAGGAGACAGATCAAACAAATGTTGAAGGCCTAGGACTTAGGAAAAATTGTGAAGAAGCTTTAGGCTTTCACAAACTATGAAATGCTTTAGTATCTAAGCCAATTATACTGAAGTCACCCAGGAGAGTAAAATAATCCCAACAGATTTCAATTTAGGATCACTTTAACAAATATTTATTAAGAATTTATTATTAGATAAAGTATATTAAGTTACTTCCCCAGTGTGATTTAATGACTGGTCAAAGACACACACACACACATACACACACACACACACACACACAAACAAAAACAAAAAAACAAGTAAATGTATCCAATAGAAATATAACTACACATTAAAAATAATTGTAAAAAAGAGATATTATTTGCAGGGAATAAATAACAGTACCACTGGGTTAAATGAATATATATTGGAAACATAACATGTTTCAGGGCTATGCTAAACATTTGAATGTTTATCAAATTTTAATCTTTGCAGTAAAGTGTAGTGTTGTGTGTTATCCCCATCGTACATATGAATAAACTCTGCCTTAAGGAGGCTCTGTATTACAGAATACTGTCTTGTGAAATGTTACCACTTCCTGGATCATCATTTGGAGGTCTGTCTAAACCAGGGGACATCTCTTATCTTCTCTGGGTTTAGTCCCTGGTAGGGCTTATTGAGCTTCTATTGATTCTATTATTACTCCTAGAAACTGAATCCCTACTTCTTGCTGCCTTTAATTAACCCCTCTTTAGAATGGCATCACCCAATCAACTCAAGACTTAAAGATGGCCCAGATTGATTGCTGTGCACTCTGTAACTCCAGATTTTCTACTGAAACACAGTTCATTAGAACTGAATTTAAGCTCAGCCTAACTTTTTCCTTCCTCTCTCCTTCCCTCCCTCTCTCCCTCTCTCCCTCCCTCCCTTTCTTTCTTCCTTTTCATTTTAGACCATATCATAATGAAATTTACACTAAAATCATTCTGGCACATTAAAGGTAATAATTAAGGGGAAAAAATTCGATAGAGAAAACCACTGAAGGAAACTAAAAGTATTTCACTCTAAAACATAATTCTTTGATGTATTTCAAGATGGTTATTTAGAGGAGTTAGAAACACAAGAAAAGCTGAAAAGTTGAACTTGTAGAGATTTGCATCTGTAAAGGAGACACAGTGACATAATCAAAGGATGCACACAGGCTTTCTCTTGTCCATATCTAGGAAAGATTAAGTTTCAGACACCTTTAAAGGTCTGACAAAAAACATCCACCACTGGCTGCCGTCTATTCCTTCTGAAGGCTGTTACGTGAAAGGTTTCATCTGCCCCTCTTTTCATCTGACCATCTTTTCTCCTGATCTTTTCTCTCCCTCCCATAACCTGTTTTGCCGTGTTCTGAGACCCTATTCTTCTAATAACCTCAAGATAGTATAAAAAAACAGTAAGCTGGTCATTTGCAACTCAGGGTTAGGTATATAAGTGGTCATCATACAGGTGACGTTTTGGACCTCCCATTGGTCCTCACTTCAGTTGGTTTGGGATGAGGTACCTTTTTTCGTGTTATGTGCTCCCCCTCGCGCCCTCCCCTGGTAGTGACCCGCTACTGCCAATCCCATTTATGTCGTATTATGATAAGTATTTAGGGTCTGCTTAGGAGTGAAAACATGTGGTACTCAGTTCTTTGGTTCTGTGAGAGATTACTGATTATGATGGACTCTAAATCCATCCAAGTTGCAGCGAAATTCACAATTTTGTCCTTTTTAGCCACATAATTTTTCCATAGTGTAGCAACAAACTTTTCTTATTTTAAGTTGCTTTTTGTCAGTTGATTTTCGGTGAACTTTTTCTTCTCTTCACTATTGTTGATTTGCAATGAAGTTTTCCTTTGTCCTCTATACTACTGAGAAAAAATACTCAGAAATACATTAAATTGTTTTATATTTCTTTCTAAACTTAATGTTAAATTTCATTTCAATCATAAACAATGGGCATATAATTTACAATAAAGCCGTATAATGGAATTATTAAAAAGAGGTTTCTAAGAAAACATTTAAAGTCATAGGAAAAGGTATATAATATAAAAATAAGTAAAAACTGCAGGACACAAAACTATGCATAAGGTGATTATTGTTTATATATATAGGCTTATGCATTTCCTAGCATAGAATTGCAAAATTTAAAACAGAATGAACATACCCAACTATTTTATAGTTTTTATATCTAGAACATACATAATTTGATTAAAATTTTTTCCACAATATACATGTTTTAATTTTTTTTTTAAGTCAGGGTTTACTCCTTTGCCAAGGCTGAAATTCAGTGGCATGATCATAGCTTACCACAGTCTCAACATCCTAGGCTTAGGCAATCCTTCCACATCAACCTCAAGAGTAGCTGGGACTACAGGCATGCACCACCATGCCTGGCTATATATTTTTTAACTTTTATGGAGACGAGGTCTCACTATGTTTCCCAGGCTGATCATGAACTCCTGGGCTCAAGCAATCCTCTTCCCTTGGCCTCCCAAAGTGCTGAGATTACAGGTGTGAGACACTGTGTCTGGCATATTTTAATTTTTAATCAGAAATATTGAGTCCAGCTGGGTTCGGTGGCTCAGCCTGTTATCCCACGGCTTGGCAGGCTGAGGTGAGTGGATTGCCTGAGCCCGAGGGTTTGAGACCCACCTGGGCAACTTGGCGAGACCTCATCTCTACAATAAATAAAAAAAATCAGCCGGGTGTGGTAGCACGCGCCTGTAGTTCCAGCTACTCGGAAGGCCAAGGAGGAAGGATCGCCACAGCCCAGCAGGTCGAGGCTGCGGTGGCTGGGAGCGGCCACTGCACTCCAGTCTGGGCGACAGAGTGAGACTCCAACGCAAAAAAAAAAAAAAAAGAAATATTGAGTCCATACCATTAAATAGCTTTTATTATAAGAAAAATAGTTGTCATCTAAAAAATTTTAATTTGTAATAGATAGTCCATGTTATTTATATTTATTCCTTTTTTCCCAAAATTAATATCATTACTAGAGATCACACACCTATTCAGCTTCAGAGGCAGCCCTTGCAATTAGCATACTCTCTGCTAGTATATTGGTGTTCTGTATTTTCATCAAATACAGTGCAAATTAATTTTTTGGTGAGATCCTTGGAAAAACATGGTTTAGGATACTATGATATTCATCTTGGTAACCCTATTGCATAATTTAGGGACCAGCAAGAGTTCAGTAAACATATACATATATTGTCAGGGATAAAATACTTTTTTTCTTTTTTGTAATTTCTTCTTAAATGGATATCATAGCTCTTTAAACAGAGGAGTAGTCAAGAACTGCAGTCATGTGTCTCTTAACAAGGATATAGTTCTGAGGAATGCATCGTTAGATGATTCTATTTTTGTACAAATGTCTTAGAATATACTTATGCAAATCTAGATAGTACAGGCTACCCACTCTACACCTAAGTATATGGTATAGCTTATTGTTCTTAGGCTACAAACATGTACAGCATTTTGCTATACTAAATACAGTAGGTGTTTGCAACACAATGGTAAGTCTTTGTGTGTGTAAACATATCTGAATATTTTTTAAAAACACAGTAAAAATGCATTGTTACACTCTTATGGGACCACAGTTGTATACTGAAATGTCATTAGGCAGCACATGGCTGTACTTGCTGAATTACTTTGAGTGAAAGCTTAACATCAGACAAATGCAAAAAGAAAGATTACCCAATACTTGATATTCGTACAGAAAATTAAAATCAGCAGTCAAAGATAGGCATGCTGTGAGGTAAGCTTACAACTCTGTTGGGGATTGTAGAATAAATCACATTTTTCTTTTTTTTTTAACTCAGAAAATAGCACTTGGACTATTTTTCCCTTTAGGAAATATATAATTTAATATGGAGTTCAGAGTAAATACTAAATCTATCTATCTACCTGTTTGTCTATCTACTGATATTTATTTTCTAAAGATGACAAGACATTTCTTAGGTTTTTATTCAGAAGCAGATAGTGGAAGAATCAATCAATTCTCTAAGAGGAAAAATAATAATTCAATGAAGAAAAAGAAAAGAATGCTCTGTAGTCCTAAACACCTGGCTGGAAATAGATATAACTGGGCAGAATTAGAGTGCAGGTGTATGCAGTAACGCTCGTGGTTTGAGTGTGAATGTGGCAGACTGGCAGGGAGCAAGGGTATGTCCAGGCTCTTCATACTCTGAAAAAATGTAAAATTTGGCCGGGCTCGGTGGCTCAGCCTGTAATCCCGCGCCTTTGGGAGGCTGAGGTGAGTGGATTGCCTGAGCCCGCGGGTTCGAGACCCTCCTGGGCAAACGAGACCTCATCTCTACAATAAATCAAAAAAAATTAGCCGGGCATGGTAGCGCGTGCCTGTAGTTCCAGCTACTTGGAAGGCTGAGGCAGAAGGATCGCCGGAGCCCAGCAGGTCGTGGCTGTAGTGGCCGGGAGCGGCCACTGCACTCCATTCTGGGCAACAGAGTGAGACTCCAACTCAAAAAAAAAAAAAAAATGTAAAATTAAACAGTCAGTCAGTCCTCCATATGATAAGTTCCACATCTATGGATTCAACCAACCACAGACTGAAAATACTCAGAAAAAAATAATAAAACAATACAAATAATATAAACCCAAATGCAATACATAATAACAATTATATATGTAGCATTTACTTTACATTAGGTATCATAAGTAATCTAGGGATTTTTTAAAACTACGTAGGAGAATGTGTATCATTTATACACAAATAGTATGCCATTTTATATGAAACTTGAGCATCCGTGAATTTTTGGGGAGTGAAGTTATGGAATCAATCCTCCTCAGATACCAAAGGATGACTATAGAGAAAAAATTTTTTAAAATCAATAACACTAAGAGTTGCTCAGATTTATTATTTGATTATTGATTGCTAATCTTTAACATGTTACTCAAAACTCCATAGGAGACAGGTATTATGAACTTAACCAATTAAGGCTAACTCTGAGGCTCAGAGAAGTTAAGGAACTTGCCCAAGCCTCAATCTGAACATAGCCTGTGTCCTTTTGTTTCTAAAAATTTTTGAGTCTGAGGGTGAAGTTATCTGATAATGAACGAAGCAGCCAGGCTTGTAGAATTGAGAGGAGCAGCTGGGCGCAGTGACTCACACCTGTAATCCCAGCACTTTGGGAGGTGGGGATGAGATGATTACCTGAGCTCAGGGGTTCAAGACTAGCCTGAGCAACATGATGAGACCTCGTCTCTACAATAAAACAAAAAAATTAGCCAGGCAAGGTGGCACATACCTGTGATTCCAGCTACTTGGAAGTCCGAGGCAGAAGGATCACCTGAGCCCAGCAGGTCGAGGCTGCGGTGACCAAGAGTATGCCACTGCACTCCAGCCTGGGCGACAGAGTGAGACTCCAACTCAAGAAAAAGAAAAAGAAAAAAAAAAAAAGAATTGAGAGGGGCACTAGACAGCCCATAATGGTGGGAGTAAAACCTCTTCATCCATAGCCAAATAAATTCAACTTGTCAGCCACTGACACAACTGCCTATGCTCAAATGTCTCAGAATTTGTTGTGTATCAGTTTCAAGGTGAAATGTCTGGTAAAAATACAGGCATCTTTCTCTAAAGTCTGAAGAATAATTTGAGCAGTCTGGGGTGCAGTTTGTGTATATGTATTTTTAACTCAGCTCCCCAATGGCTTCTAATAGATAACAAACGTTGACAATAACAGATAGGCACAGTTTTCTGAAGTGAGACATGCTGTGAAGAAGACAGGTTTGGAATGGCTCAGTTGAATTACACTGCTGCTTTTTCCCTCACTGTTAGATAATTTTAACCTCTCTGCACCTCAGTTTTCTTATCTCTAAAATGAGGGAAATAATACTTTTCTATTCTGTTTTGATGAAAAAATAGCACAGTATGTCTGATAAGAGTTAATGTATTTTAATCATAAGAAGTTATCTAATAAACCCATACTAAGTGACATTCCGTGAAATAACAGAATACTGTCCATAAAACAACAACAAAAAAAATCGTATTGTGAAAGACAAATAAAATCCTTATAATTGTTTCCATTTTAAAGGGGAATTCAAAGGCATGACAACAAGGTAATAAAATGATATTTCAATGAGCTGCAATGTGCAATCCTGGGTTGAAAACTGGATGAGGAAAAAGATACTTTCAAGGAAACACAGAATTAGAGGAAAAGCTCCACCTCTGCCCTCTGAAGATTCGCTACTAAAATAAATTCCTGATAGACTAGAAAGAGAAAAAGCATACAAATTTGTTAATATGCAGATGTACATGGAATACCACAAATATGGCACTCAAAAAAGAATTGGAAGGTTGAGGCTCAAACACCCTCTTCATGGGAGAGAGAGAAATGGGAGGCTGTAGGTTATTTTACAGAGGTAGTAAATAATTTTTAGGGGAAATAATGGTGAAGAGGCAGACATTTCTTGTAAATGTTTATCTTAGGAAACTGAATAAGTAGAGCAAGTTCTTAGAAGATGAGAGATGAAACTGTACTGTGGAGAGAGGTTGTCTTATCATGTAGACAAAGTATCCCAGGTAATTTCTCCAAGCTGCTCTCAGAGGAATATACGAAAAGTCTATCTGGGTACTGTGATGGCTTTTAATTTCTTCTTTTTAGTCTCTGGTTAATCTCGTCTGATTACTTGATGAGATTCCTGGAGAAGAGTATCTAAAATACAATTGTGTTTCTTTTGGAAAGAAGTTTCCTTAGTCAGGAAATTTCAAGGAAAGTCCCTTCCTGAGCTTATGGGGGAAAGAAACAGAAGGTTGGAATGTTCTTGGTTCTGAAGCAGCTTCAAGGTCTTCTAATTTCTTTTAATTCAAAGTGTTCAGCATGCTAAAGTACCGTACTATAGGGTGTCATCCTCTGCACTCCCACATAATTGAATGAAACTGGTTATATTTGAATTTACATTGCCATTTGAAACTGAGCGCTATCTCAGATATTTTCCTGGTTTTGACAGTTGCAGAGCAGTAAAGCAGTGTGGTAATGAAGTGCAGGTCACCCCTGATTCCCTTTCAAGGAAGGATTTACTGCCCAGTTAGAAAGTAGACAACCTTCAGTTATCAGTTCCTTTAAGCCCCACTTTAGCTGTTTAAAGCTACCTCACATGGCCTAAGTTAGTGTCCTTATGAGGGAAGTGCAGATCCAGTGACACATAGCAGTGTGAGGATAAATACTTGTCCATTGGCCCATTGCACACTATTCTGATGAGCAATTCTCACACTACATCTCTCTACAGATGGCCATCAAACCAGTCACTGCCAAGGCCATCAAACCAGTCACTATCATAGTTTGAATTCTTCCTTCTTTCTTTGTCCAGTCTTGCTCCTTCTTTCTTCCATTTACAACTGATGATCCTGAAAAAGTATCTCAGACATCACACTCTGTCTCAGTATCTGCTTCCAGAAAGCATGTAAAGTCGGTGTGGAAGACAGTTTGAGAAAGGAAGTCATGAGATTAAGTTGTGGATTTGGATCACTCTCCTGCAGCCAAGGAAGAACACATCACTGATGATAGGTGAATGTCTCCATTCCTTGCAAGCAGTGGCAGAACACTTGTTAAAATACCTACCAGGTATGAAGAAAACAGTGGTTGTAAGGATAATGGAGTTGGGTAGCTATTGATTTGTGACACAGATGCTGTAGAGAAAGCTGAGGGTAACAGGTAAATGAAAGGTAGCAGCCTCTTTGGCTGCATAAAAAGAAGTATTATCACTAGCAGTGGGGAAGTGGGAAAAAAAAGCAAAGAAAGAAAGAAAGAAAGAAAGAAAGAATAAAAAAGCCATAACTTAATAAGCAGAGTGACTAAATGTCAAAGATGGTTAACCACCCAAACAGATACATTATGCTAAGGGCAGGGGTTTGGTGGGAAAAGCATGGACCTCAACACAATAGATGAGAACACCTGAATGAATTCCTTCGAAAATTTTGACTCCACAGACTCCTCTGAATCATTTGAGGCTTTATAGGTGGCCCACAAATCCCCATTAAGCTAGCTGTTTTCCTCCCACTCCACTGGAAAAGAGTGCAGAGAGAGGCTTGTGCATAACCTGAGCTCTCTGCCTCTTCTCCTGAACACTGAGTCTATAATTAATGTTAAGTTGATCACAACACAGTTGGGGATGTTCTTAGCCTGATACGGGAGAAAAGGGACTGTCCTTCAAAGGAGGTATAAGATCTAGCCAGCATGCTCCTGTAGAAATGCGGAGTATATAAGTGGGAGTGGAAGCTGAAGGTGTTTGCTTAAAGGTCTGGTACATAAAATTAGATTGGGAAGAAGTTATTGATGCGGCAGGTCTCTCTTGAGGTCTTTCCTGTAATACAGAATTTATTACTCTGTAAAGGATTTCAGGAGATGATATAAACTCACTATAAAAATATCTTTCAGAAGAATGAAAGAGTGATGTTCCATAGTGAGCAAAAGGCAGGAATTGCTGGAGAAGATCGTTAAGGAAAAGATTAAAGGACCTGGAGAAGTAGAAATGCTGGACAGTATATACTATGTATGAACAGAAGACCTGCCAGTAGTTATAGTTCATGAAAAGGTCCTTATTTGAATGTGTTCATGAAAATGTATAACACCAACAGTAAAGTATTCAGTGACAAATCTCCTTCATAAGGCAGGTTTGATATTAATCAGAAGTATCTTTTATAAAATGTAGTTCACAAATAGCAATGAGGATGACAGTACACAAACAATAAAGGTCTGGTGGTCTATTCACTTTTAGAAAGTTGCCAGTATTACAAGTAAGTTCAGAGTAGTAACTAAGGGGGCCTAGGCCACAGAGAGTTATAGACATGTTACCAGAATGTGGTGTAATAGCTCATATAACTAATACCATACAGGGCATCTACTTTGTAACCAAAGATTTGTAGGAATGAGTTCTTCACCAAAATATCCATAGTTTGCCTCCATAGCACACCACTTAGAACATATTGGCATGGTAGAACTTTGATTTAATCTGCCAAAGACACAGCTAAAGTGACTTTGGCAGGAGGCACCACTCTGGGAAATGAAGTGCCGAATGGCAGATCATAGCATATGCACTCCATCAAAGAACTTTGTGAGGTTCTGTCCCACTAGAAAAAAAAAATACCTAAATCCAGGAACCAAGAGGTGAAAGCAAGAGTCGTCTCTCTTGCCATCACATCTAATGCACCCCATTCTGCAGGAGTAGACATTCTGAGGCAGAGTTTCATAGGAGTCACAGCATGAGTCCCACAGAATAGTAAGTTATGCTACTGCCTAGGCATTTTTACCTCCTTGTGTCAAGAAACCTGTAGGTGTGAAGAGGAGTCATCTTTCTGGCAGAGTAATTGACCTCGTTATCAGAGAAAGTAGGGATGTCGTTATGTAATTAGAACAAATGAGAATACCTCTGGAATCTAAGTGACACCTTTGGGTGCTTCCTGGTGCCCAACCTTGACAGTAAATAGGCAGATACAGAAATCTTTAACTGAAAAGGGCATGGTGCTATAGTACTCAGGCCCTCTGGGGATAGAGGTCTGAATTACGCTCCCTGGTAAGCCACTGAGGTCAGCAGAGGTGGCAGTTGAAAGGGCATGTAAACTGGATAATGGACAGGAAGATGGTGTCATTTATAATCCCAAGGCTAATTCCGTGGTGGCAACTGTACTTAGTTCTACTATTCTCTTTTTTCTAACTTTCTGCTTTGGAGGAGGGGCCTAATAAAATCTGTTCTCCACATTTGCCATAATACCATAAGAAATGAATTGGCAGTGACCAGAAACTGCCAGGGGAGGGAGAGGTGTTACATAGCATCGATGGGGGTGCCTGATCTCAAATCAGGCAAAGTGGAGACCAAATAGAGGCCCAAACTTTACTTGTACAGTGATCACTTGTATATCTAATCCTGGATTGTACCCTGTATCTTTTTTTTTTTTGAGTTGGAGTCCCAATCTGTCGCCCAGACTGGAGTGCAGTGGCCGCTCCCGGCCACCGCAGCCTCGACCTGCTGGGCTCTGGCAATCCTTCCGCCTCAGCCTTCCAAGTAGCTAGAACTACAGGCGCGTGCTAACACACCTGGCTAATTTTTTCATTTATTGTAGAGATGAGGTCTCATCAAGTTGCCCAGGCGGGTCTTGAACCCGTGGGCTCAGGCAATCCACTCACCTCAGCCTCCCAAGGCGCGGGGTTACAGGCTAAGCCACTGAGCCCGGCTGTACCCTGTATCTCAAAAATAAAAAAAAAAAATCTGTTCTCCAAATGCTTTTGAGAATCAGTGGATGTGGGCAGCACAGTGGATAAATACTGTAGACAGACAAAGAGACAGGCTTCCCATGTGTCCCTTCAAGGAAGGTTACACTGCCTAACTGCATGCATGTGAAAGTATGGTCAGTGGACTGTCTCCAGGTGTCAGCTCCTTCAGGGTTTCCCTCAGCTGTTCTTCTCAGGTAGCCTGTGTCCTGTGACTGAGCATGATAAGGTGTCAAGGCCTGTCCATGTCAACCTGGTGAGGTTCTGCTTCCTTTGCCATTCCATGCTTTAAACAATGGAGAAATAAAGAATGAATAAAATGTCTGGGCTGGTGGCAAGTGTGAAAGACATAACTTCTACATGTGTGGAGAGAGGAGAGCCTGTCAGGCTACAGGCTGGAACAATGTGCTGTGATACACCTGACCAGAGTATGGCTCACTGCAGTTCCATTCACAAGCCTGGCTAATAGAGAAGTGATGCTTTAATGTTTAATGGTCATTGCTCCTTGTTCATATGTTTTTTTATGACAATGAACAGTGACTGGGCCAAAGTAGAATTTGTGTCTTCTTTGTTCTCTTTGTTGAAATATCACATAATAAAACTCCTGTCCCTTCCTTTACGGCATAGCTCTTCCACACACTTAAAGAAGCAACCCATTCTGTGCGTAGGCTTGTGTTTATGCTCTTGGATAAGCTGAGTGTTCAAAGGGAAAAAAGGGTGTGTGTGCAAACATCCAAAGAGCTTGAGTTTATACTCTCCCCAGAGCTCTCTGCAACATAAAAATATGCTCACCTTCGAACCTGGTACCCAACCCCTAAAATGATCATTATTAGGCAGTTTAGAGTCGCTAAAGTTGCTTAAGCGATTGCTACTAGGTATGTGTTTGTGCCATTTAAAAAGTACCAAAAAAAGCATGGAATCCAATGCAGGACCTAACCATCCATTTGTTGATTATTAAAAAAGAGTGCCAAAGAATATGTGGTCATGGAATTCTCAGGAAAGAAAATGAATGCAAAGGAGTGCGCTAAGTACAGATCTAAATAATACTGTTTTCAGTAAGTGACTGACAAACTCTCCAAAAGATAATCTGAAACAAAGACT
The DNA here is from genome assembly GCA_963574415.1 of Tarsius wallacei. NCBI lineage: Eukaryota > Metazoa > Chordata > Mammalia > Primates > Tarsiidae > Tarsius > Tarsius wallacei. The sequence continues at coordinate 16,146 of CAUYQG010096700.1, forward strand.
ACCAGAGCCCGTAGGACACTGCAATGTTATTCCTCTGTATGTTTAATGATATTTTCGTGACACTTAGCACAGATATTGTTCTGTAGAGAGTTATCTGATAGAGTTTTATCAGACTTTCTCTGACTAAGCAACAGACAAGTATGTAAGGACTGTATATTAGCTACACGTTTTTCATTTTCTGTATTCTTGATGCTGTAGCATTTGCGTCCTTGAAGTTCTAGAAGGAACTGCTTCTCCAGAGGTTAAACTAATTCCTAGAAATAACAAGCAACTTGTCTGCTAAAACACCTTCGATAAGCAAACCGACCAATCCAGAAACCATACATCCCACCAGTTTCCTTTTATCTATAGTCCTGGACACCTCCCTGCCCAAATTACCACAGGGCTAGGTACAAGTTAACTGGGGACTACCCCTATAGTCCAGAGTCTACCAAACTTATTCAGACTCTGCAGTCATTAAATTTTGACCACTTGCTTACCTTGCTTGGCCCATTACTTCCCTGTGAAAACTGCAAAAAGACTCCTTTTCTCTCTGCCTGGTCATCTTCTTTAGGTGCTTCTCTGTGTGATTCTGAGAGTGTGCTTGTCTTTCTGTTTCTAGGGAACTGTGCATTTAAGAAAAAAACTTCTTCCTCCACGGTAATCACTTTTATCGTCTGTGTGTCTTAGTATACCTGCTCAGATTAAGCCCCGGATACATTTTTAGAACAGCCTGGTTTCAGAAATAAGCAGATAAATAGGCCAAAACACAACACAACTTAGAAACAGAAGGATAGTAGCTAAATAGACATTTCTCACTGAACTATAGAATATTTTAGAAACTTTCCTTTTGTGTGTGTCTATTGATCTCAATTAAAATTATTAATTCAGCAGTAGGATAGTAGTTATTTATATTGTCATGACTGACTACAGAGAAGCTGTCACTTTATATCCAGAGAAGGATACACAGTATACAGTTGCTTTGGTCCAACACACAGATTAGATTCAAGAGCTAGAGGTACAAAATACACATATGTATAATAATTCACAAACAATATCCTAAGCAAAAGTAACCAACACGGGAAGCTTTTAGTGACAGTCATAACTAAAAAACATTTCTATCTTTATTTAATCTGCCAGAGTACATTAAGCATACCTCTTTATGGACCTTTTATCCACTACTAAATGCACTAGTGTGCAGGTCTAATGACATCTATAATATACAAAGATTTTCAGGGCCAGGAGACAATACGTTACAATGCAAAATGCTTATAAATCCAGGTGAAAATGTTGCTTCTACTACATACTGGGTTTGTGCAGTTAAGTAAATTACTAAATTGTGTTCATCTTCTATTTCCTTCATGTTTAAATGGGACAAATAATATCTCCGTCAATAGATTGTTGGAAAGTTTAATGAAAAGATATTCATAAAATGTGACATAGTGGATGCTCAATAAACTTTCTTCTTTTCACCTTCTACCAATCTAAGATAGCTGTGAGTTGACCAGTCTGCTTATTATAGATGTTAATAGAGTTTATTACATAAGGTCATCCTTCTAGGTATAGAAACAAATATAAATTTGTATAAATTTATACATTTATAAGTAGAAGTGGAGGGTGTTAAATTGATTTTATAATATATTCTTGCAATTATTAAGTCTTTTCTACAAAAAAGCTGCTAATACGTATATAAATAAAACTTTTAAATGCATATGTTGATACACTACTCAGCATGGTAAAGTATATCAGAACTCACAGTTACTGAGTGATTTTGCAGAGTACAGCACTGTGCTAAAAACACCTTTCATGTGCTTAATTTATTATGGATTGTATATTATCGTGATTTCTCTCTTCTTGAATATGGATGCTGAAAATCAGAAAGATTTAGTGACTTCTCAGAATCATACAACTAATACTTTTTTGAGGAAATATTTAAACCCAGTCATCATGACTCCAGAATCTCCATCATTTTATTTTTATGATATCTTCTTTTTATGGTGAATTTATATTTTATAAATGTGTATGTCAAATATGAAAACATTGATTAGTCCAACAGATATTTGTTGAACTTCATTCATTCGGTTCTTCAGCAATAGTCTTGCTTTGCTACTTGAGAGCATGCTGTAGTTTCACAGTTTGCAGGGCCCAAAGATACTTCTATTTCTCCTTCCTCTACCAATTTCAGGGTATATAGCTTTTAATTTTAATAAAGTGTATGTCTTTTTCTGAGAAGAGTCTATTCATATCTTTTGATCACTTTGTAATGGGGCTGTTTGTTTGTTTTTTCTTTCGGCACATTTGTGTTCTTCATCGATCTTGGATGACAGGCCTTTGTCACATATTCAGTTGGTAAATATTTTTTCCCAGTCTGTGGACTGTCTCTCCACTCTCTCAATGGTTTCTTTGGCTTTGCAGAAGCTTATCCGTTTGAGGAGGCCCCACTTGTCTATCTTACCACTTATGGCATGGGCATTTGGGGTTTTGATTAGGAATTGGTTGCCAGTTCCAATTTCCATAAGGGTGTCTCCTGCATTTTCTAAGGTTCTTTTAGTTTGAAGTTTTATGTTTAGGTTTTGATCCATTTAGAATTGATTTTTGTGTATGGTAATATGTAGGGGTCTTGTTTTAATCTTCTGCATGTGGTCAGCCAGTTTTCCCAGCACCGTTTACGAATAGGTTCTTCTCTCCCCAGTGGTTAATGGTGGAGACTTTGTTGAAGATGAGTTGGTTAAGAAATTGAGGTTTTGTTTCTGGAATCTCTATTCTGTTCCATTGGTCTATATGGCTATTCTTCTACCAGTACCAAGCTGTTTTGATTATTGTAGCTTTGTAATAAAGCTTAAAGTCTGGGAACATGATGCCTCCCGCTTTTTTTTTTTTTTTTTTTTCTGAGGATTGTTTTGGCTATTTGTGGTCGTTGTGTTTCCATATGAATTTCTGTATTGTCGTTTTCAGATCTTAGAAGAATGCTGCTGGTAATTTAACGGGTATTGTGTTAAATATGTAGGTTGCCTTGGGTAGGGTGGACATCTTAAGGATGTTGATTCTTCCAATCCATGAGCATGGAATATTTTTCCATTTGTTTGAGTCATCTTTGATTTCTTTGAGTAGTGTCTTATAGTTTTCATTGCAAAGGTTTTTCACTTTTGTAGTTAGGAAGATGCCAAGGTATTTCATTTTTTTGTGTGGCTGTTGTGAATGGGACTGTGCTTTTTCTTTTGGTTTCTTTTTGTTTATTGTTGGTGTATAGAAATGCGTCTGCCTTTGCACATTTATTTTATACCCTGAGGCATATAAGCAGCCAACAGATACATGAAAAAGTGTGCATCAAAGAGATGCAAATTAAAACCACACTGAGATACCACCTAACTCCCGTCAGGATGGCCATCATCAATAGCTTAACAAACAACAGATACTGGAGAGAATGAGGTGAAAAGGGAACACTTCTACACTGCTGGTGGAAATGTAAACTAGTACAACCTCTATGGAAAACAGCGTGGTGATTCCTAAAGGATCTAAAATTCGACCTCCCATATGACCCCGCAATCCCCCTACAGGGAATATACCCGGAGGAACTCAAATCACTCTGTGAAATAGATACCTGCACACACATGTTTATTGCAGCATTATTCTCAATAGCAAAAACATGAAACCAACCATGCTGCCCACCAAAAGAAGACTGGATTTAAAAAATGTGGTACGTATACATGATAGAATATTAGCAGTCATAAAGAAAGATAAAATTATTAACTTTGCAGCAACTTGGATGGACTAAGAGGTTATGCTGAGTGAGATCATGCTGAGTGATCTATCACAGAAATGAAGAACTGAACATCACTTGTTCTCACTCATAAGTGGTCCTTGAACAATCATCATATTACTCTAAGAAAGGGATTGGCCATAGTGGGAGAGGGGGTGGGGTTGGCAGTTGGGGGGAACTGCCAGGGGAGGGGGGAGCCCACTTCATCAGCAAGGGGACCTGCATAATGAATATTTGAATACCTAACCCTGAATTGTACCCCACATATTTAAAGTAAACATTCAAAAAATTAATAAAGTTTAATGTATTATTTTCTTCTTTTTCGGCTTATGCTTTTTGTATGTACAGTTTAAAAAATCTGCCTACTCCACAGCAATGAAGATATTCTTTTATGTTGTTTTCTTTTACATTTCAAGTAAAAGTCTAATTCACCTTAAATTGACCCAGCACCATTGAACAAAATGTCCACCTTTTCCCAAAGCATTGCACTTCCACTTTTGTCAAAAACCAACTGATCATGTATGTATGAGTCTGTTTCTGAATTCTCTATTTTATTTTATGGATGTATGCTTATTTTGTATCATACTACAAGGTTTTAATTGCCATTTCTTTGAAACAAATTGTTATATTGGGTGTGTGAGTCCTCCAAAATTTTTTTCTTTAAGAATATCTTGGTCATTCTTTGTTTGTTGCATTTCTACATATAATTTAGAATGAGTTTCCCCATTTTTGCATATGCACATAGACACACATGTATGCCAATAGACATGCTAAGATATTGATTGGAGTTTATTTAATGTTCATATAAACTTGGGAAAATTGATATCTTTACAAAATTGAGTGTTTCACTCTGTAAACTTAGAGAAAAACATATCATAGACATAAAAATGAAAGAGGATTTCCAGAGATGTCACTATTTCAGATAGATATCATACTATAAAAAAAATTAGCCTTAGATACTTGGTAATTTTGGCCTTATTTTATGTCAGATTATTTCTAACATTGCAATTTTCATTATATATAAATACACGCATATAAAGTTGCTATTGTTGACATTGTATTTGGTAGCCTCATTAACCAACATTATTAAACACTTGTCATTGCTGGGGCTGGGCATATGAAACACACAATTTGTATCCCCTTTTCTTGAACAGCTCACAGTTTAGATGGAGATAGTCTTACATGAGCAAAGACTGAAGGAGCTCTGGGAAAGAGCTTATTCAGGTAGCTGACAGGAAGTTAATGATATATTTCAGTTTTATCATAGCTACGCACACATCAGTCTTTAAATTTTTTTTTGAGTTAGGACCTCACTCTGTCACCCTGGCTGCCGCCTGTGCAGTGGAACAATCACGGCTCACTGCAGCCTCAACTTCCTGGATTCAGTTGATCCTTCGGCCTCAGAGTCCTGAGAAGCTCAGACCATAGGCATGCTCCACAATGCCCAGCTTATTTATTTATTTGTTTGGTTGGTTGTTTTTTGCAAGATAAAGTCTCACTATGTTGCTCAGGTTGATATCAAACCCTTGTGCTCAAGAAATCCTCCCACCCTGGCCTTCCAAAGTGCTGGGATTACAGGCGTGAGTCACTGGACTCACTGTCTAAATTTTACACCGCTCCCTAGTCCCTCTTTCATTTGGACTATTTTTGAATCTCAAACCACTGAATATTCAAGGTCAGTTCCTGACCATGTGTTACTATTTTATTTAACTCTGCTTTTACAAAAAGTATAAACTCATGAAAGGCAGGAAATAATCTCTTCTCTCTTTTTTTTCTTTACTGCTAATCCCTAGTGCCTATAAGAGTAATCTGGCAAAATAAGATGTTCATTTAATATTTCTCTTATCATATACGGAATTGAGAATTGTGTTTTTTGTCCTATCACTGTTTCTTCAGTTGTGGCATTTTATAAGCTATGTTGCTATTGAAAATGTATAAAATGCCTCAACCTTCTTGATTTTTTTTTTTTTATTTTGGATTCAGGGAATATACACACGTATTCATCACATGGACATATTGTGTAGTGGTGGGGATTCCCTACCTAATGAACACTGTCGTTTCTGAACCCTGACACCCCTCCCCCTTATTGGTGTCTCCAGTGTCTATTGTTTCCATCTTTGTTCAACTCACATATGAATGAGAACATGTGATGGTTTTCTGTTTCTGAGTCAGTTTACTTAGGATGATGATCTCCAGCTCTATCCATGTTGCTTCAGAAGACATAATCCCTTTCTGTTTTATGACTGCGTCGTATTCCGTGGTGTATATCTACCACATTTTTATTATCCATTGATCAGTTGACGGGCATTTAGGCTGATTCCACATCTTTGCAATTGTTCATTGTGCCGTGATGAACATGTGGGTGCAAATGTCTTTTTTTATATAGTGACCTCTGGTCCTAGTAGTGAGCTTGCTGCATCGAATGGTAGATCTACTTTTAGTTATTTGAGTAATCTCCACATCACTTTCCATAGAGGTTGTACAAATTTACACTCCCACCAACAGTATATAAGTTTCCATTTTCTCTGCATCAATGCCAGAAAGTCTTGTTTTTTGATTTTTTAATAATGACCATTCTGATTGGTGTAAAGTGCTATCTCATTGTGGTTTTAATTTGCATTTCCTTGATGATGAACGATGTCGAGAATTTTTTCATGTTTATTGGTCATTTGTATATCTTCTTTTGAGAGATGTCTATTCATGTCATTTGCCTAGATTTTAATGGATTTATTGGCTTTATTCTTTCTGATTTGTTTGAGTTTTTTATAGATTCTGGATATAAGTTCTTTGTTAGATGTAAAGCTTGTGAATATCTTCTCTCATTCTGTAGGTTACCTGCTTGCTCTGTTGATTGTTTAGTTTGCTGTGCAGAAGCTTTTGAGTTTAAGTACCACTTATTTATTTTAAGCAATTTTGAGGTTTTAGTCACAAATTATTTGCCTACGTTGATGTTCATAAGAATTTTTCCTAGATTTCTTCTAGGATTTTTATGGTTTCAGGTCTAATGTTTATGTCCTTAATTCATGTTGAGTTAATTTTTGTATATGGAAAGAGATAGGGATCAAGTTTCATTTTTCTGCAGGTAGCTACCCAATTTTCCCAGGACAACTTGTTGAATAGGATGTCCTTTCCCTGGTGTCTGTTTTTGTTTGTTTTGTCAGAGATCAGTTGGTTGTAGGTATTTGGGTTTATTTCTGAATTCTCTATTCTGTTCCATTTGTGCATGCATCAGCTCTTGTACCTGTGCCATGCTGTTTTGGTTACTACAGCCTTGTAGCATAATTTGAAGTCAGTAATGTGATGCCTCCAGCTCTGGCTCTTTTTTGGTTCCATATGAATTTTAGTATGTTTTTTCTAATACTGTGAAAAACAGTGCTGCTAGTTTGATAGGAACTGCACTGAATCTGTGAATTACTATGGATAATAGGGTCATTTTAATAATGTTGATTCTTCCCATTCATGAGCATGGAATATTTCTCCATTTGTTTGTGTTCTCTGTAATTTCTTTCATCAGAGTTTTGTAGTTCTTGTTGTAGAGATCTTTTCCCTCCCATGTTAAATATATTCCTAGTATTTTAGCTTCTTGACCGCAAATGTTAATGGAATTGAATTCTTGATTTGATTCTCGGTTTGTTCACTCTTAGTGTATAGCAGTGCTACTGATTTGTGTGAGTTGATTTTGAATCCTGAAACTTTATCAAATTAAATTATCAACTCCAAGAGTCTTTTGGAGGAGTTTTAGGGTTCTTTAGGTATAAGATTATACCACTGGCATAAAGAGATTATTTTATTTCTTCTTTTCCAATTTAGATACCCCTTATTTTTCTTACCTCATTACTCTGACTAGAACTTCCTGTACTATGTTCAATAGTAGTAGTGAAAGTGGGCACCCTTGTCTTGTTCCAGTTCTGTAGGGGAATGTGTTCAGCTTTTCCACATTTGGGATGACATTAGCTGTGGATTTGTCATATATAACTTTTATTTTGAGGAATTTTCCTCTATGCCTATTTTACTGATTTTTTTTTTTTAATCATGAATGAGTGCTGGATTTTATCCAATGCCTTTTCTGTGTCAATCAAAGTGAACGCATGTTTTTTAGTTTTCAATTCTGTTTATTTAGTGGATCATGTCTATTAATTTGTGTATGTTGAACCACCCTTGCATTCCTGGGATAAAACCTATTCCATCATGGTGTATTTTTTTTAATGCTGTTTAATTTGATTTGCTAATATTTTATTGAGGATTATTGCATTGCATCTATGTTCATAAGGGACATTGATATGTAGCTTTCTTTTGTGTGTGTGTGTGTGTGTGTGTGTGTCTTTTTCTGGCTTTGGCATCAGAGTGATACGGGCCACATAGAATGAGTTAGGGAGGATTCTGTCTTCTCTGTCTTCTTCAATCTTTTGGAATAGCTTCTGTAAAATTGGTACCAGTTCTTCTTGAAGGTCTGGTAGAATTCAACTGTGAATCCATCAACACCTGGACTTTTTTTTTGTTGTTGTTGGCAGACTTCTAATTACTGTTTCAATCTTGCTACTCATTATTGGTCTATTCAGCATTTCTATGTCCTCCTGGTTCAAGGTTGGGGAGCTGGGGGGTTGGGAGGTTTCCAAGAATTTATCCATTTTCTCTAGATTTCTAGTTTATTTGCATAAAGGTCTATTATTTTCATAATAGTCTGGATGATCTTTTGTATTTCATTTATATCAGTTGTAATGTCCCCTTTTTCAATTCTGAATGAGCTAATTTAAGTCTTTTTGTTATTTACTCAATCTAACTAGTGGTCTATAAATTTTGTTTATCTTTTAAAGAACCAACTTTTTCTTCCATTGAGCTTTTGTATTGTTTATTTTTAAAATTTCAATATCATTTAGTTTTTTGATCTTCATTATTTATTTTCTTCTGCCAACTTTGGGTTTGGTTTATTCATATTTTTCTAGTTCCTTGAGGTATGATGTTAGGTTGTTGATAAGTGATCTTTCAGACTTATTAACCTAGGCCTTCAGCACACTAAATTTTCCTCTGAGCACAGTTTTGGCTTAATCCCAAAGATTTTAATAACTTGTTTCATTGTTGTCATTTGTTTCAAGGAATTTAAAAATTTTTCATCTTGATTTCATTGCTGACCCAAGGATCATTTGGGAACAAATTGTTTATCTTCCACATCTTTGTCTGGTTTCATAAGTTCTTCTTGGAGTTAATTTCTAGTTTTATTTCACTGTGGTCTGTGATAGTGCTTGATGTGACTTTGATTTTTTGAATTGATTGTGACTTGATATGTGGCCTATCATGTGGTCTATTTTGGAGACTGTTCTATGTGCTGATGAGAAAAATGTGAATTCTATAGTTATGGAATAGAATATTCTATAGATGTCTGTTACTTCCATTTCCTATAGAGTCCTGTTTAACCCCAAAGTTTCTTTATTAATTTTCTGCCTTGATGATCTGTCTATTGCGGTCAGTGGAGTGTAGAATTCTCCCACTATTTTTCATTGGTGTCTATCTATTTTTTCAAGTCTAGAAGAATTTGTTTTATAAGGCTGGAGGCTCCGGTGTTAACCATATATATATTTAAAACTTTTATGTCTTCTTATTGGCTTGATCCCTTTATCATTAAATAATAATCATCTTTGTCTTTTTTTTTTTCCTACTGTTTTTACTTTAAAGTCTGTTTTGTCTAATATGAGAATGACTACTTCTGCTAATTTTGGGTTTCCATTTGTGTGGAATATTTTTGTCTACTCCTTTTTCTTGAGTCTATAGGAGTCTATGAGTTAAGTGGGTCTCTTGAAGGCAACAGATATTTAGATTGTATTTTTTAAATCCATTCTGCCAGTCTATATCTTATTAGTGAAGCATTGAGACCATTTATGTTCAGAGTTAATGACATATAAGGTACTATTCTCCTTATCATATTGGTTGTTATCTGGTTGCTTTGTTTATTTATTTTCTCTATTGTGTTGGTGCTCCATAAAGTCTGTGAGCTTTATGATTTCCAGTGTTTTTCTGCTGGTGTATTTCAGCCTTTTGTTTCAGTATTTAGGATTCCTTTGAATATTTCCTGTAGAACTGGTCTAATGGTGACAAATTCCCTCAGTGCTTGCTTGTCTGTGAAGGACTTCATTTCTTCTTCATTTATAAAACTTAGTTTTGCAGGATAATAAATCCTTGGCTGACAGTTATTCTGTGTGAGGTCAATCTCCTCTATCATTGCTAGATGAAATGACTCATTATTTATTTTCAATTATCTTCCTAATTGGTATCTGACCCATAGTATTTTTTTCATGAAAGAGCACATAAGTGAAAAAAAAATGAGCAAATGAAAACAATTAAAATAAAAGTCACACAACTAGTAACTAAGAAGAAAACCCATGGCACTTGGCTAATGTCAGCTTAGTCAGTTGGCTACAAATCAGGTTCACACACAAATTTAGGGGCCTGAGGAACCTTTCTCAACTAACCTTCTCTTAACATTACCCTGCCACCAGAGTCCGTTGCCTTTTGATAATTAACACAGATCTATTTACACTGTTTCACATCTGTGTTCTTGAGTCAGAAAGAAATTCCTGATTCTGTGTGTCAATCAATGGGGAGCTGATCTGGGTAATATAGAGATGACTCTAACAACAAAAATAAAATAATTACTTATACCAATGTAGCACTACAAATCAAAGTGATGAACATTTTCCTAGAATAATTGTATTCACTTCTCATAACCACCCTATAAGTAATGGATTAAAATTTTTAAACTCTGGATGTGGATCTGAGGATAATAAGAGTAAGAACTGAAACCTTGAGACTGATCTTCTAGAGGGCACAGGTCCAAGGCAGACACCATGTCTTATCCATTCCCCTGTTGCAGAAGCCTCTTGATTTTAAAGACTTACTAATGCAGTATCAACATGAAGGAATAAACTACTTAAGAACAGAATTCAGGGTAATTCAAACAAACTCTTGAACCCAGGCTCTAACTTCTCAGAATTAAGATCTTAGATAAGTTCATTAATATATAGAAGCTGCTATTTCCCCTAAAAATGGAGTTAAGCAGATGTTTTACACTTTGGTTCTCGTAAAGAGTAAAAAATAGTTATGTGGAGAATCTAGCAAGATACCTAGATCCTAACTGGCAGTCAACAAAGCTTAGCTGTTAGGATTATTTATTTATTTATTTATTTATTTATTTATTTATTTATTTATTTGTTTGTTTCCTTAGAAACCCATGAGAAAGGATTCTTTATTGAAACTGTAATTAATTAATCACTTTTCTACTCTTTCCCTACATCTTCCATGCTGGCTTTGCCTCTGTCCCTCCTCCCTCCCAAACTCATTCCTGCTTCACAAACTTTAAACTGTAATCACTTTGCATGACTGCCTGATTAATTCTCACTATTCAGGTATCAGTTCAAATGTCATTCATTTCAAGTGGCCCTTTCTTGTTGTGCCACATTGAGAAACCTCTCTTTCCCTTTACTCTATCCAATTATTCTATTTCATATTTTAATATACTTCATTAATCTGTTCTTCCATTTACATGTTTATTTTCTGCCTTCCCACAAAATAATTTTAAAACCTTGAAGGTCAATACTCTGACTCATCCACTAATGTATCACCAGTGCCAAGAACAGTTACTGGCAAATATATATATATGTATATATGCCAGGTATATGAGACAATGTATGTCACATGAAAATAATTGACAGAAGGACTTTTGTTTACTTGATAATTGACTGAAATAATCGACTTAAATAATTGGCTGAAATAATTGATTGTGTTTACTTCACCCCCAAATGACAATTTGAATCACAAAAGAGCATTACAGTTAAGATATACATAATATAACTCAAATAAAAAGTTTGCCTGGATAACCCTCCTACCATACATATTTCCAAAAGCACAATCGCCAGGTGAAAATTAGAAAAAAAAAATCTTTCCATGAATAGATTCTCTTCCTGAAATAATTTGACAATTAGACTGAATCCTCAGTATTCTACCTTTCTTTAGTGTCTTAAAGACTCATAAAAAAGATACCTGGCTTGGTGGCTCAGCCTGTCATCCCAGCACTTTGGGGGGCCGAGGAGAGTGGATTGCTTGAGCCCGCGGGTTCAAGGCCAACCCAGGCAATTTGGCAATACCTTGTCTCTACAATAAAAAAAATTAGCTGGTCATGGTAACGCTCACCTGTAGTTGCGGCTACTTGGAATGCTGAGGCAGAAGGGTTGCTGGAGCCCAGAAGGTCAATGCTGGGGTGGCCATGAGCATGCCACTGCTCTCTAGTCTGGGCAACAGAGTGAGACTTCAACTCAAAAAAAAAAAAGACTCATAAAAGCCTTATAAATTTTTGAAAATGACATCTACTTCAAAAGGTTTTTCAGAAAAATCTAGTTGGAAGTTGGTTTCCTTTTAAAAAAATTCCTCCAATAGAATTTCCTTTGTGCCTCATTCTGTGTTTCTGTCCGTTGTTAGTGGGGTCTATATCTAGTGCAACAAGCTGCTAGTGACCAGCACCACTAGGGCACACATCACAAGGGGGTTCCCAGAACGTTCTTATGAAGACCCATGGAACAGAAATAATGCCAATAACTATGGTTATTTTAGAAACATATTGAACTAGACTGTCTTGCAAACCATTTACTCTGGTCTATTATATCTTTATTATGTATCAGGCACTCTCCTTACATTATTTCTATTTTACATAAAACCCAGGTTAGGCAGGAATCTTTTCTTTTTTCATTTTATGATTAAGGAAATCAAGACTAAAAGGTGAGGCAACACATCTGACATGGTGCAATGATATTTAATGCATCATGATTTGAACAGGCTCTATGTTTTTTATGTGACACTGATATTGCCTCTCAGAGACAAAAAATGAAATTATTCGTTAAAAATTTTGATATTTTGATAATTTAAATTGGGAAAAATGCATTTCAATATTTTGAATACTAAATAACAGAATGATGAACATATTTTACTATAATATGAAATGAGTGTACTTTTATTACTGGTACTTATCATTTACACTGCCTAATTCAATAAGCGTGTCTCACATTTGTTCCTTACAGTTCTGCATAATATTTTATATCATAATTATAATATAATCATAATTCAGCCTTATTAAAAACTGACAAGACTTAGCTGTTGATGTGGTTAGTTTTTCCCCAAGTTATTTGACCATTTAGTCCTTTCTCCATTTAAAACAATTTGTGATGTTTTTTCTTAGGGAGAAATAATGGCTTTTTAACACATGGGCAAAAATTGCAAATACTCAAGTGAATCAATACAATGTTTTCTAATTAATTTGTAAAGTACAAGTCTCTGACGACAGGTTGGGAGATGTAGAAAGTATTCATGTCTCTGTAGATATTTTTGTGCGTGTGTTAACAACGCTTTCATATCTTATACAGGAATAAGACAGATGGCACCGAATGGTGTTTGCATTTATAAGAAATTCTTAATTATCTAAATGCTTTATTCTTGTGTAGATATTTTCTTCTTCTGAATACCCATAGTGTTTCATCTATACCTTTTTTGTGACATCTTCCCTTGTTGCCTTACCTTATGGTTATATGTGTGTAGCAAAGAACACACAAGCGATGGAGAAGGCTGACTTGAATTTGAACTATATCAGGTATTCCAAATGTGGGCTGTATAACCTTGGGCAAGAGGTTATCATTGAACTTTAGTGGCCTCACTTAGAAATTAGAGCTGCTATATGAATCAAAATGTTAGTGTATTTGTGTTTATTTCTGGAAAACAATAGATACTGCTCATATCTCCACTAATCTGAAATTTAATGGGTAGCTGAAACTGACATAGTCATCATTATCTTTTTGCCTCCCACAATTACTGCAAAGGCAGAGGAAACTTCATTACAAATTTGAAGAGAAAGCTAATAGAATTCACTTAGTTATTCTGCATGAAAAAACCAATCTCAATAGCACAGTCTCAGCCTCTCCTTTAACAAATTCTAGTCATTCTTCAAAAATCAGTGCAAAAGCTGTGTATAACTTTTCTCCTATTATCTAACTGGAAGTAATCTTGATAAAAAATAACATCTATTCTGTACCTCTCTGTTATAATTTATTTTTTCAACCTTTAATTGTACATTTGAATTCACAATGTATTTTTCTGCTCATTGTAGCTCATTGAGATTAAAACCGTGTTCTTTTCTGAGCACCACAGTGGTCAAGGGTAGCATCTTGAAATTAAACCCTATATACTTTCAGGTTGTATGTTACTAAATACCAGAACAATCCCTATACATATTCTATATTCTATGCTGTAATGTCAAAGAAAATCTGGGGCTAAAGAACAGGGTACCTGGTATAGGCTCTTTATATGTGCACTAAATCTCTTGAAATCCACCATTTCATCCATGCTTTACAATTTTTCTTCTACTTTCTTTCATATCATCACAATTATTTTAAAATGTGTATCTGATAACCTCATTATCTGCGTTGCCTCTGTTTGCTTATATTCTTTCTTTTTCTTTTTCTTCCCATTATTAACAGATGTCTAATGAGTTTTATTACATTGCAGATAAGTGTATTAAAAAAAAAAACATAGATGGTATGTTCCACCATCTAGGGTTTCCTTTTCTTTCATTAGGTAGATAAGATGAGAGACTGAATCTGCAACACCATTATGCTTTGGAGCTAGGTTTTTTCCATGGTCTTATATTTTCAGTCATACTCAGGCTACTTCTCATTCATGTATATTCCTCAGGTGATATGCTCCTGAGCTTTTATTAAGGAACTAGCTGATTTCTTGCAACCTTAGCTTCAGAAGTACTCCCTCATGAAAATTTCAGGCCTAACTCTTTAGACTGATGCCTCTCAGTTTCAAATTCTCAACACTATCTTGGGAAAAAGACTAGTTTCATTTATTTCAGGACCCACCCCTTTTCTGAGTTTTATGAGAGTGCCAGAGACATCAATAAATAACTCAACAAATATCTTATGGGAAAATTTAAACTTGCATTAAAAATTCCTCTAGTGTCTAATCTGTTTCAATAACCCTGTATAAATGCCAAAAATCCTGCTCGTTTCTCCTTCCCTTAATAGAATCACCAAGCATAGACCAAGCCAGATGGTCTACCTGAGCTCAGAATAGACAAATGGCCACAGGGGGAAAATGACCGAAGAAGCCTAGCTTACCTACAAAATGTGTTTTCTTCACTTGTATTTTTTAAACTTTTAATGTTGAGATAATTTTAGCCTTACTAATATACTGTAAAAATAGTATAGATAACTCCCAAGTGCCTATCACCACATATCCAATCACAAAATAATTATTAAAATTAAGAAAATAGCCACAGTACAATATTATAGTACTATTAACTATAGTACAGACTTTTTTTTTTGCATGGGGGCTTTCAATATTTTTCTACTAATGTCTTTTTTGTGACTCAAAATTCAATTCAGGTCATTTACTTTGTATTTATTTGTCATGACTCTTTAGTCTCTTTCAATTCATGACAGTTTCTCATGCTTTCCTTATCTTTCATGACTTTGACAATTTTGAAGACTATTGCTTAAGTATTTTGTAAGATAACCTTAAATTTGGGTTTGTTTGTGGTTTTCACATGCTGCATTGGGGTTGTGGGTTTGAGAAAAGAATACCATAGAGGTGAGATACTCTTCTTATCATTTTATACTGGATGATAGGAGTGGAGCATGACATAAACGTGACTTATTTCTGGTTGATCCTTTGATTAAGGCCAGTATTGACTGGGTTACAGGTAAGAAATACATAACTATGTACTAACCTGTGTATGCTCATACATATCTATAATTAGCTATCTAGCTAACATCTACCTATCCATGAAAATACACAAAAGCTTGTACTAATATCTTTCATTTAACCAAGCACCACAGGATTCAGTCTATCCTCACCTCTTTTCTATTTGAAACCTCTCACTCCCACAGTGATAAACCTGGATCCCATTATCTACAATTTATTTATTCATCTGTGCCTCCTTTGTATGCATGTAATGTAATTTCAGAATCATTAGCCCTGTGAAAGACAAATTTACCAGCTAGAGTACTGCATTTATAAGCAGTTATTTTAGTCTTTGTTTTTATAGTTTACAATGAAAATGAGAGTTATTTAAGTCAGCCCCTTTTTATCCTTTAGTGTGGTTACATGATTCATTTGTTATGCAGAGAGACTTATTTGTTCCCAAAATTCCAGATGAATTTGCATTGCTTTACTTAGAATAAAATTGTATGTGTGTGTGTGTGGTGTGGTGTGGTGTGTGTGTGTGTGTGAGAGAGAGAGAGAGAGAGAGAGAGAGAGAGAGAGAAAGGGAGGGAGGGAGGGAGGGATACCCAGTGATTCCTGCCTACTGGCATTTGCTCCCTGGTTGTTCTCTTCTTGAGCATAGACTGAACATACTGGCTCACTTCTAATAAAGAACCCAGCAGAAGCAGGGGCTA
>CAUYQG010096701.1:0-16622 GCA_963574415.1 Tarsius wallacei
GCTGGGACTTCTAGCCTCCAAAGCTGTGAGAAAATAAATGTATTGCTTAAGCCACCCAGTCTACAGTATTTTGTAATGGCAGCCTAAGCAGACTCATACAAGCTTTGTTCCCATTCATCAGGATGACAGAAAGTGATGGCAAGCCAGGAATCCCTAAACCACAGTGGAATGAGGGAGATATGACTAAGACAGGGCTTCAGAGGCATAGACTCTTCTGAGGACCTGGGCAAGGACTGATGAATAAGAGACTATCACCATGCCAACCGGAAAAATTTAAGGTCACTAACTGCAACAAACTGGAAAGAATGGAAAAGACTTTATTTCTCTTCATCTCTCACTTCTCTCATTATAATCCATCTTCCCACTCACCTCCATCTTTATTCTCTCTGTGTTCCCTTCCAATCTTTACTTTCTTCTCTTTCTGGGTCCCTTCTTTTTCACATTTGTTTTTCAGTCTTCCTTCCACTTATTCATATAAGACCAATCAAAGTGGACATTTTATGTTATTTTGTTTAGACAGTCAGGTAATGATGCTGGTCTTATAGAATGAAATATCCAGGATAAATGTAACACTTTGAATGTGAATTACAGATGATTTACAGAGTAAAAGATGGAGCTAGGAAAAGAGAGTTTAAGTTAGTTTGGTCATTCACTCACACCAGCACCATCAATCCTATTTTACCCATTCCAACCAAGCAGAGTGAATTTCTGAGCATACAAACCCAATGACCTTTCCATAAAGTTCATAGTATATGCCATGTGAAGTGTGTGTGTGTGTGTGTGTGTGTGTGTGGGTATGTGTATGTGAAAGAGAGAGAGAAAGTCTGAAAGAGAGAGAGAGAGAATCAAGTTTATGTAGGAGTGGAAATAATAAAACCTTGTGCATAAATGGCATACCCAAAGCACTTATTCCTCTTACCTCAGTCCTACCGACACAGAAAGCATTGGATCTGTGCAATCCCATGAAAGCCAAGGCAAACGAATATGCAGCTATAAACACAAGAGGTGGATACTAGTAAACTTCATGTTTATTGCACCTCACTATTCAGGTTTTACCTCACTCTCCAAACACAAATTCATCTCTGCAACTAAAGCCCTTGGACTTGTCCTAGAAGTGACCTTTAAAGGCCACAGCAACCTTTAAACCCTACTGCCCACAACATCTACTTATTAACGATTCAAGGCTGAGATGGTTAACCAGGTTGACAACAGAGTTTGGAAGAGTTCCTGCACTAGAAAGGCTGTCAAAAATATCAGTGTAGCCTGGACCAGAGTAGATTAACATCCAAGTGGTTTTACAGGTGTAGGTCAGTGTAACATTCATCATAGCCATTCATACAATGTTATTAGAAGACTAGTGTCAGGCAGCCCCCTTAGGTCCCCTCCCACTGTGGGAGTTTTCTGTCCTCTCAATAAATCTTGCTTACAAAAAAAAAGAAGAAGGCTAGTGTCATGTAGGGTGTCAAAGAGCCTACTCCAGATAGAAACTTGAAAGTCATGCTGAACTGCTTGATACATCTTATAATAACAACAGTAAGTATGGCAGCAGGACCATACTTTAGAACAGACAGAAAACTCTCAGACTCATTTTCCCCCCACAACTTCTTACCTGGCAGTTAGTATTGCTGTCTCCCATTTTAAATAATAAGAATGGAAATTCGAAAATTTGTATCCAGTAAATACCAGAGAAAGATGCAGCACATGGTTGTCTGACTCCTAGCCTAGTAGACCATTTGCACCCCATAACAAAATATTTGAGACTGGATAATCTATAAATAATAGGAATATATTTCTCACAGTTCTGGAGGCTGGGAAGATCAGATAAAGGCATTGGAGGGTTTGGTGTCTAGTGAGGGCTACCTTCTGCTCCGCAATGACGTCTTTTTGCTGTAGCCTCCAGTAAGGACAAATGCTATCCTCATATGGCAAAAGGAGACAGAAGAAACAGACCCATTCCCTCAAGCCCTTTTATAAGGACCCTATTCCCATCCATGATGACTCTGGTCTCCCAACTTAATCACCTCCCACAGGCCTCTCCTCATAATACTATCATATCAGCGATTAAGTCTCAACATGTGAATTTTGGAGAAAATCCAGACCAGAGCATTCCACTCCTTGTCCCCCAGATTCATGTTCTTTCCACATGCAAAATACATTCATCCTCTCTCAAAAGTCTTAACTCTTTCCAGCATCCACTAACTTTGAAGTCTACATCCAAAGTCTCATATAAATATTATCTGAATTAGATATGGGCGATAATCAAGGCACGATTCATTCTGAGGCAAACTCCTCTCCAGCTGTGAGCCTGCGAAACCAAACGAGTTATGTGCTTTGGGCCTACAATGGACAGGCACAGGAAAAACATTCCCATTCTGAACAGGAGAAATAGAAAAGAAGAAAGAGATAACAGGTCCCAATCAACTTGATCCAAAGCCCAAGGCAAACAATATTAAATCTTGAGACTTGAAAATAATCTTTGACTCCATACTCTACCTTTAGGACCCACTGGGGTGAATGTTGGGTCCCCAAAACCCAAGGCAGCCCTGCCCCCATCCATGAGGCCTTTGCCCCCTGACTTAATCCCCTCCTAAAAACCCCCCTCTTTATACTCTTATATTGGTGATTAAACTTCAACACATGAATCTGGGGAAAAATTCAGATCATGGCACTCAGAATCTTTTCATCTTCTCCAAATGGATCTACACATCAACAAGGCTGCACATTAAGATGTACTACGTTATGCTTTTATAATCTGTGTGTTGGTCGTCTATGGTGTTCTGTAATAAACAGAAAGCAGTATTTTCTTATCTGGTGACACAACAGCCCCCAGTGAGTAATTTTGTTGGGTTCGATAAGTCTTACAATCTTGGCCAGCTCGCTTGCAATGGAGAGGAGCAAACTGGCAGTAACAGCTATGGCTTCGTGTTATGTACAGTTGTAATGTTTTGCCTAACTCTATGTATAGTCCACAATATTAATATTCACATTAATATGCTTAACTAATATGCATATTAACTTAATTTTATTTTTATAGAGTTTTTTTAAACTGAGATCTGTCATTAAATTTTCTTTTTTATCTCTACAGAAAGAACCAGAGTATCTGTTTGTTTTAAGACTAATTGAAACACAGCATCAACACAATTGGTAGTATGCTATATTTAGAAAATAAAAACTTATCTATATTTCACATTTTTATGAATGCACTAGGATAAGTGTGAACAATGGATTTTATTTTATAACAATTATGTTTCTGATCTTTAAACGATGCTGAAATAAGAATCTCTGTATTTTTTCTCTTGTGGAAATAATGCAATTTTTAACAAATATTCTATTTTTTGTCCCTGAGAAAAAACCAGTTTTATTCTTACTCAATTAATATATAGAAATATTACTATAAAAGGAAGTCTGGTGGTATTGTATTCAAGTTTGTAATATACAAAGTTGTATCATTATAGATTATAACTTTTGAAAGGAGAGAGTGTGTTTTAGTCTGTGCTAAGTTTTTGATAACAGAGAGCAAAAAAAGAAATTATTATCTGAAACAGGCTAGGGGGAAAAAATCTTCAATTACAGTAAGGCTCTTAAAATAATCTGAGTACATAACACAACATTCCAGGGGAAAAAAAGCTGACGTTGAACAAACACTGCATTTAATATCTGTTTCTATAGACCTGAAGCTTGATCATGAGAGTTTTTTTATGGTTTACAGCTCCCGGACTAACGAGCTCACAGTTGTAAGCACATGCTGACCAGTTTGATGATGTCCTAATAATGAAAACCTTGTCAGAAATTTTCCCCGACATTTCCTACTGAGACCAAATCACCACTGGGCCTTCTTCCACATAGCGTCTTCCCACTCACTCCTTGATGTTCGACTGCGCTTTTCATTTTACTTAATTAATCCTACTGAGGGCCATATTTTCTGCTGCCACCTGAGAGAGGGGGTATGACGAGGCAGGCTTTTACAGTCACTCTTGGCTCAGAATCCTTCTTCCCACATCACGAACATATGGGCGCCGTTGGCTGCTTAAGATCACACCCATCTGCTCAAATGGTGAGAAATCTGCAGGGAAGTTACTTTCCTCCTTGCCTTAGGGTTGAAGTGGCAGCAAGCGATAGGTGAGTATGAACAAGCCACGGGACTTCTGACGATGCCTCCGTTTCACCTGGATCGATATAGGGGCCCAAACGTCTCTATACATGCTGCTCTTCTACACTTGCCAAAGCACACCAGCAAAGGGAACAAAATTACGAGTCTTTTTAGCTGCCAGGAACAATAATGCTACAGGTGCCTTGGAGAGTTAGTTGAATCCTGAAGCTGATGGCAGGTCAAAATAAACACCTGATGTGGAAAAGCGGCAATCAGGCCAAAGATCCACTATGAACTCATCATATGGAGAAAGGAGGCAGAAGGAACAGACCCATTCCCTCAAGCCCTTTTATAAGAGCACTATTATAAAATATCTCTCAGGCGGGATAAAAAATGCACGGTTCATGGTTCTCCATCTATGCTGGGACATTATAGGTAGCAAAAAGATTGACATATTGACTTTTAATTTGAGCAATAGTGTATCCGACTCCCAGTCGGTGGAAAAATAATGCCGAAGAATTGGCATATTTCCCATATATCCCATGAACGATTTAAATATGCAAATGCATTCAACCAGAATGTAATATGAATTCAACATTGTACAGACACAAAGGATGCATGGCCGTGCAATGACAGTCCCTTAAGGCAGCCCACCATGACATCAAGTCTTCTTGCCAACCTTGCCAGCCTCACGCACCATCCAGCATTCCAGGCACTCCTCGACACTTAACATCCTCTCTCCAGTTTTTTTTAGCACTGACTTTCTACTACGAGTCGAGCACTGAACATGGCTCTCTCTCCATATATATGTACAACCTCATTTAATCTTCAGAGTGCTATCTATTTTTGCTGGATCACAGCTATCTCACGCAGAACTCATGGCTATATTTATTTTTCTTTAACGCATGCCTCGGTCCCCTCCAGATTTCACATCCGTACTGGCATTCACCCAGCAGAATAGCAGGTAGAGACCTAAGCATCGAGTGCCTGGTCAAGATGTAGAGATGCTCAGATCCAGGGCCAGAAGGCACCAAGATGCAGACAGCCCTGCCCCATCACAACCCTTTCCAAGGACATGTAAGTATTCCATAGAGTCGACAAGGAGTTTGGACAAGCCATCACAGTGCTAAGGAGGTAGGCAGCAGAGTTGGCATGGGGTGAGTAAACAGTACAGGGTTTCTGTACTTTTAAATTCTACCTTGATGAAAAAAACCATCCTTAGGTTGTCACAGGACTGACAGAACAACTTAGGTCACAGAATTGGTGAAGACTGATAGCTCTACCACATATCCGACATTCTTATTTTTGTATTCTGGCATGACATCATAGCATAACATTGAGACATGCCAGAACACAAAAATAAGAATGTCGGAAATGTGGTAGCACTGTCAACGTTGTGTTATGATGTTCCTGGGGATGGTGGACCATACTGGATTAGGAGGTGGACCAAGGCTTATCTCCCACTTCCAACAAAGTTCACACACGCAACCAATCAAATGTCCTGCAAGCACCTCCTTCCCTCTGACCATGAGCTCTCAGAAGAAGAAGTGGAAGGATCGCCGGAGCCCAGTAGGTCGAGGCTGTGGTGGCCGGGAGTGGCCACTGCACTCCAGTCTGGGCGACAGAGTGAGACTCCCACTCAAAAAAAAAAAAGAAAAACAGCTGATACGGCATGTTAGTGGCCCCACTGAGAAAGAATGGAGGGCTGCTAGCAGTGCAGATGGAGAGCAGCTGACTGACAGGAGACATAGTATGGAGGGAAAGTCAGCGAGACATAGTCACTGATTAGGCAAGAATGAATAAAAGAAAAGAAATCCTAAATTTGGCCAACTGGATAGAAGTTGGTGGCACTATTTGAGCTAGAGGTTTCAAGAGGGGAAGCAGGTACAATATGCATATTAAGTCTTGTTTGACCTCTTACATTCAAGGCACTATGAAGCATTCACGTGAAAAAGTCCACGGATGGGCCCAGCAAAGTGTACTGGGCTGGTGCTCACTGGAATACTGCTTTGTTCTGAAAGAGATACAGCATTATCCTGGGTCCCATGTGTCTTTAGCCTCTCAATCTCCCAGCAGGCAGACCAGTCGCCCCATTTAGGCAGTTTTACAGGGAGCTGCTGCTAAGTTTTACTTACTTAAGTTCGACGAGTAGTTCAGAACCTGTTTCTGTCTGCAGCAACTTCATGGGTCCCCACCCGTGGTCACTACAAAGACAGCCACAGATGTGAGAGCATTTGCCGTTGTTTCCACATGGACGACTGTCAGAGACAATGGCGAGGAGCACTGAAAATCAAAAAGATGGCTGTAGTTGATGAGAAGAATATTCTGTGAATGTGTGGGGACCGATTACAGGGAAAGATGGAAGTAAGTAGTAGGAGGCGCAAAGTTTTCTTATGAGATCGGTATGCTTCTTTTTTTAATGCTTTTAATGCCCATTTTTAGTGCCTAATAACCAGAACTGATTTAACCAGTTAAAAATAATCCCCCCCCCCCAAAAAAAGAAAAAAATAATAATCTCCCTACTCTGGAAAGCTAAAAGGACAAATGTTGGCTTTCTATCAGATAGAAGTGGTGGAGGGAGCATGTGTTTCTTGAAGGATTCGTATATTTAATGCCAACAGGACAAGCTCTATTTGATCAGTACAACCGTGGACTTGAGAAAGAGGTAGAAGATGACAGTGCTGAGTGCTACAGATTTGGACATTAGCTAAGACCTTAAAAAAAAACAAGGCCGATATCAACATGAGAACTGAATTAGCTTACAGTGCAAAGTAAAACATACAGGCAGCTATTTCTTTTATCTTCTTGTATTAATCTGCCAGGGCTGCCACAACAAAAGATACCACAATCCGGGTGGCTTAAACAACAGAAATAGATTTTCTCACAGTTCGAGGACCTGGGAGTCCAAGATCAAGGTGCCAGCAGTTTGGTTTCTCCTGAGGTCTCTCTCCCTGCTTACAGATAGCCACCTTCTCCTTCGTTTGCACATGGCCTTTACTTCCTAAGAGATATTCTCTGGTGTCTCTTCCTGTTGTATAAGAACACCAGCTCTACTGGACTAGGACCCATCCTATGTCCTCATTAAACCTTAGTTATCTTTTAAAAAGTCCCATATCCAAATACAGTCACACTGGGGGTTAGGGCTTCAATCTATAAATTGAGGGAAGGAGAGCAACTCAGTCCACAGGAATTGCCTCCCATTCCCTTCCCTCCCTGAGAAATTTCATCAAAAGCCTTTTGGGGGAGCCAAGCAACATAGGCGTTATCCCAAGATGCACGTGAGGACAGATTGAAGTGGCCTAGTGCAGTATGTCAGAGCCCCTGTGGGGAGGGGAGAGTGAAAGGATGGCGGCCAAGAACACTGAGGGTGTGAGAAGCAGAGAGGTTCAGGGGGTCAAGGCCAAGGAGGGGAAAGAGGACGTCCATGCTGGTGGGGATGGGGAAGATGGTCGAGTACGGGTCTAGGGCATCCAGGCAAAGAGAAGAGGTGCTCCACCCAGCAGGGAGGTCCAGCAGGAGGTGTCAGGGTGCAGGCTGAACAAGGACAGCATCCATGGAAGAGGGGTGACAGCAGCCAGCCCAGGCTATTGGAGGTCAAGTGGGGTAAGAAGAGGGACCCTTCTGCAGGTGGAGGGCATGCCTGGCATGGGCTCTCAGAGCCTTACTGGGGTGGAAAGGGCATGGTTGTCACAGCCTGGCACAGGTTGTCAGAGTGTGAGTGATGTTGAGTTGTCTTCATCTGTTTCATGCTGTTATAACAGAATACCACAGACCGAGTAATTGTAAAATCATATAAATCTATTTGATTCATGGTTCTGGAGACTGAGAGGTCCAAGAGCGTGGCCCCAGCATCTGGGGAGGATCTTCATGCTGCATCATCCTGGGGCAGATGGAAGGCAACCGAGGGCAAGAGCAAGAGGAAAGGAGCCGAATGCGTCCACTCGATCGAGAACCTCCTCTCAGATCGAGAACCTCCTCTCACGATTCCCACTCACTCTTCCAACAGCAGCGTTCGTCCATTGATGTGGGGGCCGAGCCCTCACGACCTACTCACCCCTCATCCATCCCACCTCTCAACAATCTCGGGATGAGTTTCCAACACACGCTCTTTGGGGAGCACATTTAACCGTAGCAGGAGGATATCCCTGCGGGAAGAGAGCAGTGGCAGGAATAAGAGATCCGTTACAAACAGAAAAACTTATCAAATAAAGAAGAGTGTTAAGAATAGTGGGAGCCCGTTTCTCACTGTCAGAAGGAGTTACAGATCTGAAAAAGGAGAACACTGGAATGAACCTTGTGGCGTTGGACTGGAATTGGAAATTTTGGTGTGAATCCCTGTTTTACAATATATGTAGGGAGTTACAAATATAGATACAAATCAATGTGTGTGTGGGATTTGCATGTATTTCCTAGTCCTGTCCACTGAGAGAGCCTGAGAGATCCTGGAAGCAGGGCTACCCTAATAGCCCTGAATATAGCCAGATCTTACTTACTAAATAACAGTCTCCTTTAAAAAGAACCAAGGTGCCCAGGAGAAATGTTTGATTCCAGGTCTGGGGCAGGACAGGTAAAAGGTGGGTATGCATTTTTTGTTATGCTAAAGAGTAAGTATCAAAGAATGGAGACGACTTGTCAAAAAAACAAAGAAGCCAGCTTGAGGAAGCTGTCAAGGGTCAAATCTCTGCCAATTTGAGTATCAGGATAAATAATGATAGCAAAAAAAGTTATTGTTTTAATAAAATAGAAAACCAGACTGTGTACAGATGGAAATAAGGAAATAAATAATTTGAAGTTGTATGAGGAATAGGATATTTACGTAAACTCAAATGACCACACCACGAAATATTCATTAATTGCAAAGGGATCAAGAGTAGTCTACAGTGGAAGAACTTGGAAGGTAGCAACTTAATCAGGTGGTCATTGTGAACATGATCAACAATTAGATGAATTAATGTCATAGCTGCTGGATAGGATTCAATGATAACATAGTAACAATCCTGGATAGGATTGTCTTACCCAAGATGTATAACTTGAATCTACTCAAGAGAAAATGCCAGACAAACCAAATTGAGAGACATTTTGTAAAATAATATAAATTTATAAAATAGTTTTCATAGGTGCCAATGTAAGGAAAATCCCAGGAAGACTGAGGGTCAGTTCTAGTTTATAGGACATATAACTGAATAGAGCATGTAACTCTGAACTGGACCCTTTTGCAATACAGGACATATACACGGGTTTAATTTAAATGGATCCTGGAAATTAATGATACTAATTTCATGACTCTCGTGGTTGCATTGGGGTCTTGTAAGAGAATGTCTTCGCTGGAGGAAAAACACACTAAAATATTCAGACTTGATGGAGCGACAGGTTGGCAATTTAAAATAGTGCATTAAAAAATTGCAGTGTGTTTACAGAAGTTTTGTAAGTTTGTGGTTGTTTTAAAAAGTGAAGGAGAAAAGACAGAAAATATAAAATCTTCAATTACAGAAGTCAGATGAATGCAGAGAGAAGCGGAGCAAGAATTTACTGAAAGAGGGCATAGAAAACTAGCAGTGATGATGGAAATGTTTTATAACTTGAATAGAGTGGTGGTTACTTGGGTGTACATATTAATCAAAACCCATCAAGCTGAATGTTTAAGATCTATGCACCACGCTGCACCAGGCCCCGATGAGGTAATAAGCAAACAAAAAATGAGGGCAGTGAATTCAGTCAGTTCATTCAAATGCTTGCTTTAGGAAAAGAGAAACGAAATAAAGCATAGCTAGAAGGGAATCCAGAGTCAAGAAAGAAAAGAGCTTTCCTTTATTGTTCTTTTGTTTTGTGTCTGGCTGTAGCTTTGAAGCATGAGGCTATACTGTATGAATTACCTGAGTATGCTGAAGGAAAAAGCCAGAACAGAGAGAGGCTGGAACTAGAGGAGAGAAAAAAGAACCAAGACAGAAAGAGGGCATGTGGCAGGTGGAGTCCTGGAGACAAGGACAGATCTGGCCGGGAGTTCATCTCACCCCGGGTCAAGTGAAAGTCGCTTTAGGTTGGGGGGCTCCAGGGAGCTGAGAATCTTCTCACCGCATAGCACAATTTTCTTGCAAAACAAGAGTCAGGGTCATCTTTTGAACTTGAAAAGTTAAAAATGGCTAATGGGAGCTTCCAAAGGTGAGGCCAGCTTGAAACTGGAATGCAGGGACCAGGGCAAGGGTCTGGACGGGGCTTCTAATGACGTAACGGGAACACTTCCCTCGCTCATCCAGATGTCATCCAGCAGAAAAGACAATTTCCTTAAATCTATCTTAAGTCTGATTATGCAGCCTCAATCATCTTAATTCCTTAAATCGACCCTACAGACGAGCAATTTGCTCCAAGGAAAAGGATCTGAAGGAAACGCAGCAGCGGGTCTGAAGGAAGCCCGTGGTGTCCCGGCCCACTCGGCAACCTGCTCAGCCACGTGACATGACGATCGTCGGCACACCGTTCTCCTCGCCTAAGCCTGGAAGTTATTCCTGGAAGGGTCGAGGGTGATGACTTGGATAACTGTTTACAGACTGCTTATATGTTTTACTAGCTGGTGACAGATTTTGCTTTCAAATCTCTTCTTTTTTATTCTTTGGTAACAAACTTACCAGGATGCTGAATATTCCTGTTTGTTAACAGATTTACCAGTTTTTTTTAAATTAACAGATTTACTAGTTTAATTAGAATTCAAAGTTCAAAACTACTTCTTAAATAGCAAGTCAGAATGTCAAAAGAGAAAGTGAGATTTTTCCAAGGCTACATCAAAACCATAGCCGGGCAGCCTCGGTTTTGAGCTCCCCTGTGAATGTCTCCCATTTCCGGAAAGGATGGGTTGTTCTCATTGGTTCCATGAAGACTCAGCTGTAACCTACTGGGCCTTCTGCTCAAGTGGTTCTCATCCTGTAAGCCTATAGTACCAGTTAGACAGCTTGAGTATTCCACGTGGACCAAAATTTAGAACATCCTATGCAACTAGCACAGATTTATGACAGTTCTAAATAAATGATGGTTCCTTTTTGAAACTAAATTACAACAGTATTTCTCTTATCCAAGTAACTATTTTTCCATTAGAAAAGATAGACAAACTGGGTGAGTGTGTTTAATTTCATTATTATTATTATGAAGCGAATAATAAGAAAAAGGTGCCTTGTTTCTGATGGGCATTCAAGCAGACTACTCAGTGACATCAATGCAAGAGATGTATATTAAAGTTACATTAGGAGTTAATTTAAATAGTGAGAACTGAATCCTTTGGGTACAAATTTCCCCACGGTGCAATTTGTGAAATTGTTTTATTTGTGGGTTTTTTCATTTTTGTGCCTTTGGTGAGTTGAAGAACATTAGGTAATCACTTTTTTATAGGCAGCTTAGAAACCAAACATTCTTGTTTTAATCTTTGAAAACACACAGAATGGAGAAAAACAGGTTTTTTTGTTTTTTTGTTTTTCAGTATCATTGGATCCAGAATCTCATAGTGATATTCATCCTACAACCTTCAAACCATATGTGGCTCACAGAATATTTCATGCTGCTTTCTGCTAAGTCACATCACAGAGTCAGATAACTTCCTTTGGATTGTGATATAACAGTTGACCTGGAAAATGGGAGATTTAAAACAGTCATCTCAACAGACACAGATGGGCTCACACTAAGGCGAGTGGGAGGAATTCATGAAGCCAGCTGTCTAGAAGTGAATGACTGACTCTCCTTGACTGATCTCTCCTTCAACCTGAAATAATACTCCTCAGATCATAACCTTTATGCGGCTATTGTGATAAATTTACTTTTAAATTTTGCCATAAAAAATTGCACATGACAACAATGAGGCTAAAATCATCAGTGGTTTCTCAGGGTTCCTGGAAGATAACAGGGGAGGAGAATGATCTTCAGATACTTAGAAGAGGTAATGTGTTATAATAAACACATTACAAGATTTATAGCCAGCCATGGGGTCCATTCTCGGCTTTGCCACTTACAAGTGCTATTATATCAAGTTACTAATTTGTTCTATAAGGCCAGTGTGCATGGTACAGAGATGCTGTTAAGAATCAGAGATGTCATGTTCTCACTCATAAGCAGACCTTGAACAATTATCATAATACTATTAGAAAGGGATTGGCAGTAGTGGGAAACCGCCGGGGGAGGGAGGTGCACAGCTCATCCACAAGGGCACCTGCATAATGAACATTTGTATCCCTAACCCTGAATTGTACCCCACATCTTTGAAATAAAAAAAAATACTTTTTTTTAAAGAATCGGTGATGTAATGCATACAAAATAATTAGCACATTGACAGCATCCAGTAACTGGCAGTTATTACTCATTTATAACACGCCTGGCCGGGCACGGTGTTTCGGCCTGTAATTCCTCCTTGGGAGGCCTAGGTGAGAGGATTGCCTGAGCCCAGGGATTCGAGTCCAGCCTGGGTGACTTGGTGAGAACTCGTCTCTACAATAAATCACAAAAACTAGCCAGGTGTGTGGCGTGAATCTGTAATTCCAGCTTTTTAGAAGGCTGAGGCAAAAAGATCGTCTGAGCCCAGCTGGTCAAGGCTGCAGTGGCCATGAGCGTGCCACTGCACTCCAGCCCGGGCAACAGAGTGAAACTCCAACTCAAAAAAAAAAAATGCCTGATTCATCTTGTTATCACTTGATACCTATTGTTATGCTTTAGATACACAATAAATAAAAGATTAAAATGATGGATTTTGGTGAGTTGGTGTTATCAACTAAAATAAGTGATTTCATATTGAAATCATTTCATAGGTAAATTCATAAATTAAAATTAAATGTCCACGTGGTCTACCCACAAAAAACAGAAAGAACTGAAATACTCCAAATAAAATGCTGCCAGTTGTTTTGATACTCCCAGTACAATTCCAATCCTATTTAAATGAGTAAAAGGTTACAGAAGACAATCTTCTTTTGATTTGTCATTGGCTTCTATTTTGTTTAAGAAGAGGAATCATGGAAATGTAGCATTTTAGAACTAGAGAGAGGCCTTAGAGATCTCTAACTAACCCCTTCATTTTATAAATGACTAAACTAAGGCCCTGAGAGACAAAGTGACTTGCACATGATCATAACAGTGCCAAGATTAGAAATCAGGTCACAGAAATCTCAATGCAATTTTCTTCATTCTGCATTGTCCTATATAAATCAAACCTAAGCTGTAGTGATATGATTTTGCACTTTAAAAGAGAACTCTGTGGTGAGCTCTTCTGGAACAAAAGACATCTTGGATCAATGTAACTCAAGGCGAGGCAAGGAATCATACCTCATTCAGTCAACATTTTTAAGAGAATGGACACATTTAACATAGCCTTCTTCAGTCTCTGGGCAGAAAATCTATGACTTATTCTAACATAAATTCTAGAGTCCTTTAAAGTTATTGATATTAAACACATGTTATTCTTCCCAAAGTAATGGAAATAGTTCTCTTAAAAGAGATAGAAAAGGGGGGAGGGGCACACTTCATCAATAAGGGTACATGCACAATGAACATTTGTATACCTAACCCTAATTGTACCCCACATCTTTAAAATAAAAAAAAATTTAAAAAGAGGGAGACAGAAAAAAACTATTCTCCAAAGCGAGTTTTGCTTTTTGAGAATACGTAGAGATATTTAAATTCAAATCTTCAAAGTCAGAGTGGTTTAGCCTCAGAACCCTTAGGAACTAGATGATCTTTGGGGGTACTTAACCAATTGGTGCCTAAATTTGCATGTCTCTTCATATTATAATATGATAGTAGTTATACAGTTATTGTAGGAATTAGTGAGATAATACATGTCAAGCCCATAAAATGAGAGCATGAAATAAGAGCTTAACAAACATTAACTGCTACTATTGTTGTTCTTACTGTCATCGCTATTATTACCACACACTGTCAAAAACAAATACTATTCACATGTGGCAATGTTAGACTCAACCTTTTTCCCCCTTATAACTCATGAGTTTAGCTCTCCCAGCTCAGGTTTCTCTATCATCTGATTAAATGATGCTACGCACCTTAGAGCATCTTAATCAACATCTATGCTGTTTGCTACTGGACTTCAATGCTTCTCAAGACCATGGCATGAATAAATATTCACACTCGCTTCAAGAGAATCTTAATGCTATTTGGTGTTATCTTACTCTTCTCATGTAGCTTTCCAAATCTTCCAAGCACCTCTTCATTCAGAAATCAAGATGAACATAAGAAGGGAAAACATGCTGGAGATATTAATGAAATCAGAAGTAATTTGCTACAAGATAGTCCTCAGTATCGGTAGGGATACCATTTCAAACTGCTTTAAATGATTGCATGTGATTTCTTGGTTGGTTACAAGAAAAATAATAGAATGAATCGGGAAGACTGCTTTTGCATTTCCCATCACCTTGGAACAAAGCCTCACGTAAGTAGACCTGGATTAATAAATTAATGGATAAAAGGGACCAAAGCAGCATGGTAACTTTTCAGTCAAGTATTTGCAACTGTAGCATTTCTTTGATATAGGATGTAGCTTTTTGTTTTTATTTAAATGCAGCTTCATCGGCGAAGTCTGGATTGATGAGACTTATTTCTTTGCCAAGACTTACAATGTGTATACAGCACTTTGTCACCTCTTAGTGGACAATTATTGGGGATTCATCATTCACATGCCTGCAGTTGATTACCTTGGAAGCTGTGCTAAAGGAAGTTTACCTTTCAGTGTATTAACCACAGATCCAGAACACGGAAAAAGCAATTCATTTCTCAAACACAGTGCTCTCCTTCTCCTGATCAAGTGTATCCTCAAAAGTTAGATCTTTCCACCAAAAGCCTACTGTCATGTCTACAATTCATCAAAAAACTTATGTCATGAACCATCTTTAGTTGTATGTACCCATTCTATACCCAACTCTTCACTTCTGCACTAATAGCTGGAGTTAGAGGTGACTCTGTGTAACAGATGATTGCCTAAATGATACAGCTAGACAAATGTTATCATTTTAAGAAAAGAATAGTGAATAATGGAAAATGTTAGGGCAAATATGATTGATCTTAATACAAATTATGTTTAATGTAGGATGGATATAAATTAGGTTTGAGTCCAGACATACCAACTCAGAACCCCTAATTTACCAATATTTCTTGTGTTAAAAATGGAATGAAAGCTTTTTTTTAAGATAGATATATAAAGTAGGTTAAATAAAACTTATTTTTAAAAAGAATATCTATCAAGGAATACTGACTTCTTTTTCCCTTTGAAATATATGAAGATAAATTTTAGGCTTTCCTTGAAAGTCGTAGAATTTCCACAAACTCAAACTGAAAAAAATTAGACTCTTGAATCATTGTTAAAAATGCTTCAAATCCACTGCCACAAAAATGCTTTCTCTAATAAACTCAGATCAATGTCTTCATTTTCTATATACCTTAAGACACTCCTAACACAGTTGGGCTGTAAAGTCCCAAAGTCTGAATGACTGAGAGCCTGTCTCAGTCTAAGGGCAATGTCTAAGGGCAAAAAGAAGGTAGATGTGTCAGATCAAGAAGAGAGAGAACAAATTCACCCCTTCCTCTGTCTTCTTGTTCTATTAAGGCCTTCAATTAATTGGATGACACCCACTCCCATTAGTGCAGGTGAGTCTTATTTTCTCAGCCTCTGTTTTAAATGCTAGTCTCTTCTGGAAACATCCTCTCAGACACACCCAGAAATAATGTTTCACTGTCTGACCATCTCTTAGATAAGTCAAGTTGGCACACAAAATTGACCATCACACTTTTGAAGGGAAGCCCAAATGCTGAACTGAAGCCAAGAACCAGGCTCCCACCATCTTAATAGCTTTCTTGAGGGTTAATAACTGCAATGTAGTAATTCACAATACTAACCCAGACACTTTTATTATATTTAGTGATCACATCTCTACCATCTCCTGGGAATCGTAGGCCAAATTTAAAAGAGTCAGTTTAGTATCAGAGCATGAGGAAACTCAAGGCCAAATACTGTTTGCCAGTTACATAACAGAAGTAAGAGGTCATCTTACTGTTCCTATCAGACATTTCTCACAACAGAAAAAAAAAAAACATGGTGCTCAGGACATCAAAAGTAAAAGCTAACATAATCAGAGTTGGATGTGTCACTTCCGAATAAGACAGTTCAGCCGGGCTCGGTGGCTCAACCTGTAATCCTGCGCCTTGGGAGGCTGAGGTGAGTGGATTGCCTGAGCCCGTGGGTTCGAGACCCGCCTGGGCAAGCGAGACCTCATCTCTACACTAAATCAAAAAAATTAGCCGGGCCTGGTAGCGCGCGCCTGTAGTTCCAGCTATTTGGAAGGCTGAGGCGGAAGGATCGCCGGAGCCCAGCAGGTCGAGGCTGCGGTGGCTGGGAACAGCCACTGCACTCCAGTCTGGGCGACAGAGTGAGACTCCAACTCAAAAAAAAAAAAAAAAAAAAAAAAAAAAAGTGCCTTTAACCCAAAGGTTTGGCTTGCTTACAAAAAAAAAAGATTCCTTGGTATGTGGCATGAAGTTTGGAAAGAACCAACAGAAA
>CAUYQG010096705.1:0-59739 GCA_963574415.1 Tarsius wallacei
ATTTTAAAGAAAATTCTCCTGACTCTATTTCTCCTGGCAACTACTACCCATTTATTTTCTCCTCTTTCTAGCAACATTCCCCAAAGGGTCATTTATACTCACTGGCTCCAATTCCTCTCTTCCCATTTCCCTTAAATCCCCGTCAGTCAGGATTTTACCATATTGTGCCACTAAAACACCTTTCTTTGAAGGCACTAGTGTCCCCTGCCTCTGCTTAAACCCCATGGCCAGTTCTCTGTTCTCATCTTACTTGACTGCTCAACAGCATTTGAGAATTGATCTCTTGCTCCTCCCGACAGTCGGCATTTGGTTGCCAAGTTCCTTGTGCCACTGCGCCCCAGCCTGGGTGACAAGAATGAGAGTCCAATTCAAAAAAAAAAACAACAAAAAAAAACTGTACCTCATCTCTGTCTTCGCCTAGCGTCCCACTGCACTTCTTATTTATCCCCAATACTACTAATAAATATGTATTTATTTTCAGATTATTGTTTATAGTCTCTCTTTTCCCTTTAGAAAATAAGCTCTATGATCACAGAGATCAGTATTTGTTTTTGTTCATTAAGGCATTCCAAGCACTTCAAACACTGCCAGACACATAATAGACGCTCAATAAACACATGCTCAGTGAATCCTGCCTAATTTCTATCTTGGAGACTGGCCATCAGAATTTGCATGCAATAGCCAAGGCCCACCTACCTGACATGGCATGGTGTCCTGAATTCTCACGGGGCTTTGAATTATTTGTGTAAACCATATAGCACATGAATGCTTTATAAGTAAACAAGTAGGCATGAACATACAGTAGAAAAAACTTATTTTTTCACAGTAATGAGCACCTGAGGAGGTACAGTCTAGCTGTCTTTCTTTTGTGTTATAAATACAAGCCAAAGTTCAGGGGTAGCATACTGAGGTCAGACCAAGGGCACAATTTATGTACTATAATGCCTGGGTCACCATCCGCTTCTACCACATGCTAGCCATAATTCCTTTTTTTTTGAGTTGGGAGTCTCACTCTGTCCCCCAGACTGAAGTGCAATGGCACAATCACATCTCACCACAGCCTTGACCTCCTAGGCTCAGGAAATCCCTCTGCCTCAATCTCCCAAGCAGCTGAAACTATAAGGGTGTGCCACCATGCCTGACTTTTTTTTTTCTTTCATAGAGATGAGGTCTTGCTATGTTGCCCAGGCAGATTTCAAACACCTGGGTTCAAGTAATCGTCCCACCTTAGCCTCCCAAAGTGCTGGGATTACAGGCATGAGCCACCACGCCTGGTGATTTCTAAGCGTAATTTCCTTATCTTTCTGGTCCTCTGTTTTCTCAACAGTTAAATAGGTTCAATAGTTATGTCCATATCCAATTTTTTTTTACTTTTAATTTTTTATTTTATATTATTCCCCCCCTCAATTTTTTTTATTTTAAAGATGTGGGGTACAATTCAGGGTTAGGTATACAAATGTTCATTATGCAGGTACCCTTGTTGATGAGGTGTGCCCCCCTTCCAGTATTATTTAAAGATTTGCAGTTGAGGATTAAATTAGCAAATATAAAATAAGAAACTTAAAATAATACTTAATACACAATAAACATCCAACAATCTTAGCTAAAATTTGGCAAAATATTTACATATTGTATTCATATTTATTTTTTACATGCTGTATTGATATTTATTTTTAGTGATTTAATGGAAGGTTTAATGTTTATCTTCACTGGCACTCAACAGAGTTCTATAATAGGGTACTTAATGTACTCATATAATTGAGTTTTAATTCCATCTCAAAACCCCAACACAGGAGCTTCTACAAATGATTTAAAGGCCCAGAAATGATCCAAAGAATAGAGGCTTGTGGAGGTGTGAGCTCATTAGGACTGAGTGAGAGAGCTATTTGCAGAGCGCCATGCTACTAGGGAGCAGCAGAGAAGATACATGTTGCTAAGGTGTTTTACATCTCTCCTAATCAGAGAGTCTTGGAAGTGAATACTTAAAATATTATCTCCAAGGATGACACTGACATTGCTCAGATTTGGCTGAAGTTACAGTCAATTAAAACCTGTAACAATGCTGATTGCTGTACAGACAGAAAAGAAGAAAGCATCAAAGACAGAAGACTCTCTGCTAGGAAAGGTTCCCAGAGCTAGCATGTTAGAAAATCATTTCCCTCCTTCTCTAGGCAGACAACAGTTCCTCTATTATCTATGTTGTCAAGTTTGGAGATGTTTTCCAGCTGAATCTCCATAAACCCTTGAAGTCTTTGGTTTTCTTGAAGTCACTCTTCCTGTGGTGTTGTTTACCTGCTGTGTGGATTTGGGCTAAATGACACTGGATCCTGAATGCAATGCACTGGAGGGACACTGTCCTTGGGATATTGATGGGGAAGGATCCCAGCTGGAGGCCGTCTTCTCCTTGGCAACTTCTCTCCGTCAAATGATTTAGGTCCCAGAGGCTGGAGGTGCCCAGAAATAGCTCTGAATCTGTAGTAAGAGGTTTTCAGAGTCCAGAATTTATTGGAACAGCTCCTACTGCTGTTATTTGGATAGTGAGCCCAGAAACAATGCATTCTTTCCTTTGGTGCCAATCACACTTACTAATGAATGACTTTTGTTACCTTTTTGCCTGAGAAGTGTGACTTTAAAGATGAGGTAATTACTACAGAGGACAGGCTCAGAGTCATGTAAGTTTGGGTTAGGACACGGTGGCCTTAAAAGATTTCCTTCCATTTCAGATGTGATTTATTCTTTATAGAGTCTAGCCTTTAGAAAAATTGCAAAATCCACAAGGCAGATTTAAAAGGAATAAAATGTCCAACTGGCAGTTAAATGCTAAAACAAAAGTATATTATTTGAAATCAACTGCTAAGAGATTAGACATTTTAAAAATTCTAGGATTTCTATGGTTCTGAATAAGTAAATAATAGAAAATAATCACCTTTATTTGGTTAAAAAAAAAACTCTCTAATGATACAATAAGATCCCTGGCCTCTATTAATTTAGCCTATGTCATTACATTAATTTCTTAAGCTGTTTATTTTGAAATAATTTTAGACTTACAGAAAAGTTGAGAAATAGTGTAGAAAGTTCCTAAATACCCTGCACCCAGCTGCCCCTACTGTTAAATCTTATATAACCATAGTACAATGCTAAAAGTCCAAAAAATTAACATTGGTACAAATTTAGCCAGTTTGTTACTAATGTCCTTTTTCCATTGCAGGATCCAATCAGGATCTCATATCATGTTCAGTTGTTATGCTCCTTAAGCTCCTCCAGTTGGTAACAATTCCTTAGTCCTTCCTTATCTCTCGTGACCTTGACACTTTCAAAGAGTACTGGTTAGTTATTTTGTAAAATATCCCTACATTTCGCTTTGTGGGGTTTTGTTGTTGTTGTTGTTGTTGTTGTTGTTGTTTGTTTTTTTCTGTGATTAGACTGAGGTTATACATGGGCAGGAATAACTAACACAGAAGTGATGTGCCCTTCCAAGGGCATCATATCAAGGGGTACACAGTTTTGACATGTCTTATTACTGGTGATGTTAACCTTAGTAACTTGGATAAGGTGGTGTCTGCCAACTTTTTCCATTGTAAAGTTACTATTTTTCCCTTTGTAATTAATAAATACATTTGGGTGGAGGCTACTTTGGTATTATGAATTATCCTGTTTCTCTCAAAGTTTTTCCCATGAATTTTAGCATCCAATGATGGTTCTTGCCTGCAAAAGTTATTATTGCAGTGCTTGCCAAATGATGATTTTTCTATTTCCTTCATTCCTTTGACTTGTAGCTGGAATTCTTCTATAAAAAGATGCCATTCTCTGTTAGTGACAGGGAGCTGAGTACACTGTGAAGCAGCTAAAAGAGAATGAACTTAAACTAGCCTCTGCTAGAATCCAAAATATTCAATTTGGAGGCCAAATATGGCAAGTTGTTCTACCATTATCATGGAAAATTAATGCTTGCCTACTGTAGAAAAACTCTTAAGCTTGGTTTAGAATAAAACAATAAAAATCAGGTGACTTTCATTCTATCTTTCTCTAGACTTCTCCCCTAAAGAGACTGGAGACCACTCTTCTTTCTGTCTTGATCCCATCAACACCTTATGGACACTATTTTCCTTTTATTTTCTTTTCTATATATAGTTTTGAAAGCATTCACTTCATAGTCAGCAGAGTTGGATGTAACCAGAAATAAATAGACACGGCAACCCTCCACCCCCACCCTAAAGTGCATAAACATTTTTTCTGGGGCTCGCTTCTGAATGTATTTTGCAATTTAAATAGCACTAATCCAAAATATCTAACAAGTACTCCCCTATATTTCCGGATTGCTACTTGTCCTACTTACACTGTGATACTTGCCTTCACAATGTACTAGTACAGAGTTAAGATCTTTTAACCTCCTATCAATTGAAAAAGAAGATTTGCTTAGCAATGAAATACACTCTGCTTCACATAAACATTTTTTCCTACCATAAGTGTGCTAGGAAGACAAGTTTTACTAGTTGCCTGAAAAATCATCACCATAATCTTATTTATTGTTTGGTGCATTTTGAGGGGAGAGGAAGGTATAAAGGAGTAAAGTTCACATTAGGATCTAGCTGTCCATTCTAGTTTAAAATTTTAAAATTCAAATTTCTGTTTTTAATCAATCATGTTCTAACCTTTTCCATTTAGTGAAATAATGGGACTCCTCTAGCATACATCTGGAGGAAGAAAAAGAGGTGTTCTGCTTGGTCCTTTCCTATTCAGAAGTTTGTCAATCTATACTTTAGTTATCAGCCATATTTTTAAAAAGCTTTTCAAACACAGTATGTTAAAACACCCATTTATTCAAATGACCTCTCTCTGTCTTGATTACCACTGCAAATATACTTTTCTTTCCAAGTCAAGACTGATAAAAAGTAAACTTAAAAAGCTTTGGTCACTGAAACTTCCTACAAACTTTGTTTTGTAGTCAGCAGTCCAGGCACGGTAGTTAGTGATTAGTGGAATCTTGCTGTACTTCTTAGTCATGGTATGTTGCCATCAGTGTGAACTTCGCTGCAAGCAATTTATTACTAATCATACCTAAAGTACCAAAGTTTAAGAATGATTTGGTTTTTAAAATATATCAAAGTAGATTTTAAGCTAAATCTTCATTAACATCATTTGAATTCAAATTCTAAAATACTTTCTTGAAAGGGAGACAAAAGGTAGCATTCTAGCTAGAACCAAGACAAATCTATAAACCTTATAGCCTTTCTTATCTTTTTCAACAGTAGAAATGATTTTGTATGGGAATGTCACCCTGTGACCATCATCCTATATGTCATTTCAGCATTATAGAGGGACACTGGAGCTTCTATGCTTATACTATATAATTTTATCATAAGGTGCTCAAGTCTGTAATCCCAGCACTGTGGGAGGCCGAGGCGAAAGTATTGCCTGAATCCAGGGGTTCGAGACTAGCCTGGGCAATTTGGTGAAACCTCATCTCTACAATAAATCAAAAAAATTAGCTGGGTATGGTGGCATGCGCCTGTAGTTCCAGTTACTTGGAAGGCTGAGGTGGAAGGATTGCCTGAACCCAGCAGGTCGAGGTTGTGGTAGCTGGGTGACAAAGTGAGACTCCAACTCAAAAAAAAAAGGAATTATATCATAGCTATGTATTTACTTATAGGAATTCAACTATATGCACTTGGCAATGAGAGATTAGATTAGCTTATTGATAAAAAAATATTTACCCTCCCACCATAACATGGAAGGAGTATACTTCCCAGCCCCAATGACACTGGGCTTGGTCATATGATTTGCTTTGGCCTCATGATAAGTGTGTGTGTGTGTGTGTGTGTATGTGTGTGTGTGTGTGTGTGTGTGTATGTACCTAGTTAGAAAAACATTTCATACAATGTGTACCAGTGACAGACATACCTCATCTAAAAATGGACCCAGTATGAAATAATATCATTCAACATGCAACCATTAGGGACATATCTTACACTGCATGCACCCCGTTCTGAGAACACCCACCCACAAACCACGTAAAAAAGCTAAACAAATATTTACACAACCTGCCCCGATTACATATATATTTGGGTTTCCCTCTTATGCCTCTGTCATTGCCACGAGAAGCTGCCGCCTTTTCAGCCTGAGTCCCAGAATAGTCATACGTGAGGCAGACCTGAGTTTAACTTGTAACAAGGAGTCAAACCCAGAAGAACCTGACCCCAGCCAACCTCCCAAGATACGAGTGAGTATAAATAATAGCTCTTACTAGTCACTGAATTTTGGTGTGATTTGCTATCCAACAATAGCAGGTTGATAGAATAAATTTTTTAAAAGCAAAGAAAAAGAAAGAAACATCAATATAAAGGTGCTTAATGTGTGAGCACCTGGAGTGAGTAAGAGATGAATCCTGGATCTACTACTCCTTGATGGGTCTCAATACCTTCATGCATCTCCCAGTGTGAGTATCGACCTCAAAGTGATTTTAGTGTTTAAAGAGAAATATCTTTCCTACAAATGACTCTTTAAATAAAAATCATATACAAGGTGGGGAACCCCTTCCAAAAAAATAGAATTTTTTTTTGCAGGATTTATTGAGAGGACAGAAAAGCTCCCACAGTGGGAGGAAACCCGAAGGGGTTGCCCAGAATTATATTTTGGAGAGTGAGTCCCTTGTAGTACAGCCTTCCCCTATTAGGTAAGTGTGTTCTAAAAACCCATCAGCATAAGTGTACCAGTAGCATTGTTTTGATAGGCTGCATTTGGTTTCAGTGAATTTTGGGGATGGTGATTTACACAAACTGTCCACACGGTGCTGAGTGTTCAGTTTTAGACCAAATATAGCATGATCCTGGTGTCCCACCCTCCCTATTTACTGGATCTCACCCCAAGTTGCTTTTTTCTGTTTTCTGGATGAAAAGAGTTCTCAAAGGGAAACATTTTGTCAATGTGAAAGAAGTGAAATGAAAAGCAGCAGAAGCACTAAAAGGCATCAAAATTGATGAGTTCAAAAATGTTTCTGAGCAGTGGAAAAAGCATCTCGATAGGTGTATTGCATCAAACAGAGACTACTTTGAAGGTGACTGAAGTTTAAATATGTAAGAATAAATACACATTTTTTATTAATTAATTCCGTGTTTTGTTGGGGTCCCCCTCCCCGTATGTAGACAACAAACCACATACACTATACTATATGAATAGTAATAATAAAAAGACTTTCAAAAGTAACATTGACTTCTCATGCTATTTTGACATAACATACTGACCTTAGGAAATAGCCCCATAAAACCTACAACTCCACCATTTATATCTCTGAACCATATTTAAAGACACCTTGGAGAACTACTAAAGGACAAATGTTAAGGAAAATATGTTTTCACTTTTGTGTATGTGTGTGAATAACTGTTGATGATTAAAGTATTTCAGGAACAGAAGACCTAAAAGGAATTCTTGGCAGCCAAGTCTCCAACCATACCAGTACAATTATAGCAATGATTTTTTTAAAACTGCTTATAATTTACATAATGCATGCGACAATGTAATACTTACTGTAGTTCTATGAGCAATAAGTATTGTTATCTTTATTTTGCAAACAAAGACATAGAAGTTCTGAAAGTTTGAAGTTTTTGTCTAAAGTCACACAGCTGAGTGAGGAGATGGGTCTTAAACCCAGGTCTTCTGTTTCAAATCTCTTGTTCTTTCATATGAAAACAACAGCAGTACTGCCCATGTTAGAAAGCAAAGGGTCTTCATAGTTTAAAATGCCAGATGAATTAAAAGGTTAAAAATAGGCTGGGCTCGGTGGCTCAGCCTGTAATACCAGCATTTCGGGAGGCCGAGGGGAGAGGATTGCCTGAGCCCACAGGTTCGAGAACAGCCAGGGCATCTTGGCGATACCTCGTCTCTACAATACATCAAAAAATTAGCCGGGTGTGGTAGCGTGTGCCTGTAGTTCCGGCTACTTGGAAGGCTGAGGCAAAAGGATCACTGGAGCCCAGCAACTCGACACTGGGGTGGCCGTGAGTGTGTTACTGCACTCCAGCCTGGGTGACAGAGTGAGACTCCTACTCAAAAAAAAAAAAGTTGGGGGGGGAAATGTAAAAATAAAGACACTATACAAGAAGTTCTCAGTCAACAGCAGTTCAAATTCTCCCAAGTGGAAATGAGAAACACATGGAGTCAGAGGCTCAAAGTCTTTGAAAAGCTGCAACCTAAAAACAAACAAACAAAAAAAACAGGAAAGGCGATTTCCAGTGAAGCTGCTTTTCACAAGGGCAACTCTGTTACATGTTCCTTGAGGAGAAGAAAAGACAGAGAGAGCAGGAATTTTTTTTTAAACAATTGTTTATGGTCCTTCATAGAAACTCTGACTTATCTTACCCAGTGTAGTAATTATAGATGTTTATATGACTTTATGCTCTTATGCATTTTTCACTGGTACAGAATTTGACTCCTCCAGAACATTTTTCTTGATTAATCGCACACCCAACTCCAGCCCTAAACCTGGCCAATCTGCTTTTACATGTATAGACAAAATTCGTATGATAGGAACAAGTACCTTTGAATGTTAAATTGCTTATATGTGTACATGTGGTTCTATCTCTTTAATATACCTGGGATCTTTGTGTGATTTTGAAATGGAAATAATTATCAACTCAATGACCTGGGTGCTCAGTTGGCTTACAGCAGGAAAGGGGAGAACATATGTGATTTCTAAATGAGATGGAGTACAGGCAAACTTCAAGGTTGCCTGTACTTGCAAGAGGCCCACAACATTTTGTCAATGTTTTCTTTCTCAACTTTCTATTTAAGAAGTGGCGACAAACACTTGAAACACGACAAAGCCATTCTTCAAACAAACTCTTACTCAGCCATGTAAGAACAAAGGGGCAGTCAATGAAATCAAAAGACAACTCATTTAAAACAGATAAAAGAAAATACTTTTTTTGTCCACTGCATAATTATGAATTTGCTGTGCAGGAAATTGCTGAGGGAAGTAACATGATAAGATTTTTTCCTAAATAATTTGACTAAGAATATTCTGTTTCTGCACTTGTGGGGGGAAAAATGAGAAGGGACACTGATATTTGTTCAAAATAAGTGACCACCTGTAGCCAGAATTCCCTCTTCTGGCTCAGTGTTTCAAAACTGAATGGTAATATTCGCAAGGAGGGGTTGATGTTACCACATTAGAAAACCTCACGGGGTGCAAAACCCTTTAGAAAGTGACTCCAGGGATGAGGCCAGGGCCATCTATTCTGCTGTTACTGTTTGACATGGCACTCCCGAGGGCAATGGAAATCTGAAAGTCATTCTTCAGTAAAATGGAAGCAAGGGAAAACCAGGTGGAATTTCTTTCTTCAGTCCACACTTCTCTTAGAATGTTGAGAGTGCAACTCTGAATATCAGGTGACAGCACTGCAGAGTCACTTCCTTTTTCCAGTTCTGAACCAAACAAAGCCAAAGGTTTCTGTCACCTCCCAATCATTAGCAATCCTTGGCATATGGTTTGGAGTGTCAGATTTCTAGGCAATTTTCCTTAAGGTTAATTGCATCTCCTTGTCATGTCATCTGAGCTGAGCAAACCATCTTTATTCCATGTCTGTTTCGAAGGGAATAATGACAGGTACACATTTCCAGATACGACCCATGGAGAGGAACCTGCCACAAACTACTGGAAACCACCCTCGCCCTTGTTAGTCATCTCCCTCTTCCGTTCCCACTCAGGAGTAGAAACTGCAAGTGGCCACACAGATGCCAGAAATTGGGTGAGTGGAGAAGCTGGTGGTGGCACAGGAAGCAGAGAAACAGAAAGCCTCCCCTCTCAAAATCCGCAGTTCAGCGTGACCTTTGGCAAGGTCAGCCAATATGGGATGAAAGTGAAATGAACATGCATATGGATATGTATGTACATGTTTACTGTCATATTTAGCAGCCTGACTCCACCAAATATGTGAAGCAACTGAATGAAATGTGGTCCATGCCTTCAAGAAGTCTACAGCTGAATCCAGAGAAAGATCTACAAATGTATCCCTACCATGAGGATAGCATGGGGTAAGACAGCAGGAGCTTACCTGACTCCTAAAGGGTTTTAAAGGGGAGGGGGGGTCAAAGAAGGCTCCACTCATGGAGAAAGAAACAGAGCTGAGCAGAGCAGAGCATGGATAGAATCTCAATAGGAGGCCAGAGGCAAAGGGAACTCTAAGAAGAAGGAGAGATGGCAAAACAAAAGAATGGAGAAGGAAAATGACAAGATGGTTTAGATCAGCGATCTCCAATCTTTTTGGTATCATGGACCAGTTTCATGGAAAGTA
Organism: Tarsius wallacei; assembly: GCA_963574415.1. Classification (NCBI taxonomy): domain Eukaryota; kingdom Metazoa; phylum Chordata; class Mammalia; order Primates; family Tarsiidae; genus Tarsius; species Tarsius wallacei. Next base: position 10,290 of record CAUYQG010096705.1, read on the forward strand.
ATTTTTCCAAGGATGGTGTGGGGGAAGAGGGAGGAGACATTCACTAGGCATTAGATTCTTACAAGAAGCATGCAACCTAAATTCCTGGCATGCGCAGTTCACGTTAGGGTTCCTGATCCTATGAGAATCTAATGCCACTGCTGATCTGACAGTTAATGGAGCTGTGCTCACGTGCCACTCACCTCCTGCTGTGCAGCCCAGTTCATAACAGGCCACAGACCAGTACCAGTCCTGGTTTGGAGAGAGGTCAGTGATCCATTTTGGCTGGAGCACAGAGCTATCTCCAGGAGCAGTAAGTAGTAAGAGGTCAGTGTGAACAAACAGTGGGTTTTGGAATGAGATGGTTTGGGTTTAAATCTTACTATATTCCTTCAGCAAATAACTTCCCCACTCTGTCTCTGTCAATGCTCATATACCCTGGCAATATCAGCTCTATTCCAGAAAACTGACAGCTTTCTTATTTCTGACTAAGGGTATACTATGGCTGGCTGCCTGGGCTTGGTTTGTGGCAGGGCAGGTGGATGTGCTGGGTAGTTGCCATCTGATGAACAACCCTCAACTAGGAGTTAGAAAACTAACCCAGCTCCTTGGCCTGCAGCATGGAGCTCTGTTCTACAGGCTCTTAGAGAGCTGCAGGGAGACCCAGCTGCCTACAGTGGTGACTCACTCATTATCACATTATTAACAACCCCCTCGCATCCTTTGCTGGGCTTCCTGGCATCCAAGTCTTCACCTGTGGTCAGATTTTGGAGAAACCCAAACAAAGATACTCTTTTTATCATCAGTTCCCTTATCTGCAAGTATAGATAATAATACCCATCTTTGTTACATAAGATAATGGATATAAAGAACCTAGCAGGGTGCCTGACATAGTAAGTGCCTAATAAATACTGACTATTCAATAAATGTTAGAGATTCTTGAATTCTAGGCTGTCTGATAAAGAGTGGGTACTGCTGAAAGCCTTCAAGTAATGGAATGCTTAGAGGAGACTATTGTGGCCTTCCTAGGAGGATATGGCCTTTGGACGACCCTGGTCTTAAATGTAGGACCCTGACCTTCCTTGCAGACCCCTGGCCTACACTGTAGGATAGAGCAATTAAGACCTCTAATGCTCCCCACTATCCATTTCTCCATTTGTTTCAAGCCTATCAGAGGGTTACATGTTTCTGTCACGTGACTGGTGGAAGTTAGTATGTCACTCCTAGGACAGAACATTTGTCAGTGTGAGATTCTACTGTTCCCCTTCCCCCTTCATCAGAAACTGACAAAATTTCTACGTAGTGGAACTTGGGTTCACTGAGTGAAGATGCTGCAAAGATCAATTTCCTATAATGTATGATGACAATGTAGCATGAACCACAAGTAACGTTTGTTTTGAGCCACTGAGATTTTGTGGTTGTTTGTTACTACAGCATAACCTAGCCTACACAGACTAATACAGATGAGTAGGTGTCAGAAAGACTGAACACAAGTTAGTTAGGAGTCTATTGCAGGTCTCAAGGAAAAATAATCTGAAATAAGACCTGAAAACTGAAATGTGAGGGAGGGAAATGAAAGAGTAATTGCAGAAGAATTAGCAGATAGAGGAGGGATTAAAGATGGTTCCAGTGGTCCAAGCTTGAAAAACTGAAAGAAAGATGGAATTATAAAAGAAAAAGGCAGGACTAGAGGAAGAGCAGGTGTCAGGGAGGTTGGTTTGATATGAGACATGGGTTTAAAGAGGCCTTCATATCACCAAAGGAAGCCTTCCTATTCCTGCTCCCCACATAGGACAGGAATTGAGGATTAATAAGGAGATGAGACACAAAGGGTATCTCCAGGGTTACCCTCACAACAGCATGTGGTGATCATGGACTCAGTTATAAGGCATAAAGGTGGGAGACTTGTACTAAGGGCCTATGCCTTATAACACAGTGCTCTTCCTACCACTCGAAACTTCCCCAATATTAAAGAAATAACACACACCTGGTCTACAGAACCAGAGAAGAGGTTGCTAAACAATTTGGTTAATTTAATATTGTCTAGACATCTTAATTATGTAATTTGTAAGGGGAAAAAATAAAATATTTACCATCTTTTCCTTTCTCATAGTTCGAGAGTATTTTACCACAAGAAAAATGAACATTTTAAACTGTCCTAAGCTTCATAGGTAACTGAAAAATACCACTTCTCTACAAGAATTTATAAGAGTCTTATATTTTCCCAACTTGTGAACCAAAGCCTTAGGAACTCAAAACTCTACTCTCTATCCTTAAATGTGAACTATTCAATCAGACTCTTGGCTATTATGAAGTTTTATCAAACCATTTAGTTTTTTCTAGTTAAAGTACAATTGTGAAATGAGAGCTATTTAATCAGAAGACTGCAATAATAATATGCATAATAGATAATATCAAAGTGGAGGCCCTATCTTACCCAGCAATATGTTTTTTCCATTTTCCAGTTTTGAAACTGACCATCTTTCTTTCATCACCCCAAAAGTTACAGCTATTTTACTAATTATATTGAAAGTGCTAAAAAATGTCATAAAAATTGGGTAATACAATAAAACAGCCTTACCACATATTTAAGTCCTTTTATCTTTAACAGTTATTTTAAATCTGCAGACCATCTAACCTGTGCAGTGAATTTTCATTTATGTAAAACTACATTAATAAAAATCTATATTAAGAAATTATACTGAAAAAGCAGTTCATGATGTACCTTTAAGCTTTATAATTAGTTCTATAATCTGTAATCAGATGGTTTAAAGCTAATATAGTTAAATTACAAACTAAGTAATTTCTATTTCCAACAGGAATCATTATATCTTTGGAATTTTCCAAAGCGTTAATGAGTTTTAGAGAAATTATATTTCTTATTCATTTTATTCCCAGAAGTTCACACTATACATGGCATATGGTACTGGCTAAATAAACAATAGTTGAATGAATAAATGGATATGTAAACGTGAATAAATGATTGGCAAAATCACATTGATTTGCCACTGTCCCCACTTAGGGCATGAAAGACACTTCCATATCTCAGCTCAGAACATGGATCCATTTCCTTCTGATTGGTTGGGTGTTCATCCGGACTGGATGGTGTCTTTGCCTTACTAGTCATTAAATAGAAATATGCCTGTTTCCAATCAACATGTAACAAAGACTACCAGTCTAAGAGTCAGAAGACCTTGGGCCTGGTTCTGCCAGTACTACTAACCTTTCTGAGTCTGTTAGCAAATGTAAAATTGATCTGCCTTGAACCTACTGCCAATTAGGCTCTGAGCTATAGCACATCACAGACACTATCTGACTATATATGACACTGTATGATTTTACTCATAAAACAGCAAAAGGTAAATGATTTATTCCCATTTTACACACGACAAAAGAAAAAAAATCCCCAAGGCTCAGAAAGACTAAGGAACTTGACCAAAGTCACAATCTAGGTGGTCATATTGTAAAATGGGCCTATCTGACTTCAAAATCTATTACCTAGGAATAATCACTCCAGTAGCAATAGTGATCCTCATAGAGGAAAGTTGTGTAAACTCTGAAGCACTATACAAATACAAGCTGTTGTCATCATCAAAATCTGTCAATTTCTATCATTGCCCTTATAGATATCTCTTGTCTGAAACTGATGAATATTTTTTAATATTTCGGTAGAGCCAGGTGTAGTGGCACACACTTGTAGTCCCAGTTACTCAGGAGGCTGAGGCAGGAAGATCGTTTGAGCCCAGGAGTTTAAGGCTGTGGTAAGCTATGATTGCACCACAGCATTCCATCCTGAGAGACAAAGTAAGACCCTGTCCTCTCCCCCCACATCAATAAATGGATGCTATATCTCCATATCAATAGAGCCCTTTACTTTGCCAGAGCTCTGTGGTGGGCTCTGGCCAGGACTGTTGTGTTCAATCCCTTCTTGGTCTGTTTAGACTGGACATGACTGTCGAAGTAAATTCACACATTGGTCACCATTTCATAGGTGCAAAGTCACCATTGAAATGAATGAATGAACGAAATCTACTCACTACTTTATAATTGTTTAAAGCACAGCAAGATAGCTCTGGTAGCAAAGTATCCCAAACTCAGATAATCAATCCAGAGATACGGCTTTCTAACAGCAACATAATATCTACAAAAGGTAAATATGCTAGAGTTTCAGGGTGACACGGCTAAGGATGTTAGAGGCCTGGTAAACTCTAACCTGGGGCATCCCATGCTCTGGCAGAATCTCACTCCAGACTGGAAGTCTACCTGGCCACCAAGTCAAGAATTTCTTCCTTGAGGAACTGGGTAACTTAGAAAGCTGTGCTCACCTTACCATCCCCGGGCTGATGCCTTCTGATGCATTTTGCTGAGAACCTATCATTTGTATTTACTGGAGCAAACTATACGATGTAAAAGATTTGTGTGTCTGTCTTCATTTGATTCATGTCTCCAATCCTCCCTCTGTAGAGCAACATCAGCCCTAGAAAAACAGAAAGGAGGGTGGGCTCGGTGGCTCAGCCTCTAATCCCAGCACTTTGGGAGGCCAAGGTGAGTGGATTGCCTGAGCCTGCGGGTTCGAGACCCGCCCAGGCAACTTGGCGAGCCCTCGTCTCTACAATACATTAAAAAAAATTAGCTGGGCATGGTAGTGCGTGCCTGTCGTTCCAGCTACTTGGAAGGCTGAGGTGAGAGGATCGCCTGAGCCCAGCAGGTTGAGGCTGTGATGGCTGGGAGTATGCCATTGTACTCCAGTCTGGGCAACAGAATGAGACTCCAACTCAAAAAAAAAGAAAAAGAAAAAAAGAAAAACAGAAAGGAGATGCGGCCAAAAAGAAAGGTTCTATCCCAGGGTGCCTTGGTTCAAATCCCAGCTCTGTTATTTAACCTCTCTCTAGCTCAGTCTCTTCATCTGCAGGATGGTCATGGGGGAATAACTACTTCAAAGAGATGTTAAGAGGAATAAAAGTGTGATTATGTCTAAGTGCACAAAATGTGCTTGGCATATAATTTGGCTTTGTAAGCATTTAACTTTTTAAAAAATTTCTGAGTTTACAGATAATTTATAATTCTTACATATGTGCATCATTACAGAAGATGCGGGTTTTAGTGATGACTGGAGGGTTAATCACTGGAGAGTTTCATCAATTGGAACTCCAGCAAGGCTAAATTAGTTGACAATTTCATTAGAATTTGCCAAAAGCTTGTGTATAGCCTACTCTGAGGATATTGCCTGAGTAAACACAAGTGTGAATAGGCAGACAGGAAATTTATTTTCAAACAAACCAAAACAAAACAGGCTTTTAAATCATTGTGAGCAACAAAAAGTCCCCCTAATTTACTTCCTGAATGGACCAATAGCCTCCATTCCCTCTGTCAAATGTTCTGATGCTGACACTGTCAGTTGCCTGGGACTGGCCAGGGGTATAGTCTCTGTGCATCAGCCCCACACACACTCCCACATCCAGAGACATGGAGAGCTTACCATGAGTCCATTGTGATACTCCCAGCTGTTTTAATTACATGACCTTTCATTTCATAAATGGATGAAATACAAGTACAAGAAAAAGTTGTTTTTGTAAAAACTAAGGTGACTGCTTTTGAATAACTCCATACAAAGCATTCTGCAATTAGATAATGCACTATGGCAGCAGTTTATGCTTGAAGAATGATTGAGAACTCCAATTGGTGGGCTTTTCTTTTTTTTGGGGGGGGGGTTGGAGTCTCACTCTGTCGCCCAGACTGGAGTGCAGTAGCCGGGAGCGGCCACTGCAGCCTCGACCTGCTGGGCTCCGGCGGTCCTTCCGCCTCATCCTTCCAAGTAGCCGGAATTACAGGCACACGCTACCGTGCCCGGCTAATTTTTTGATTTATTGTAGAGAGGAGGTCTCGCCAAGTTGCCCAGGTGGGTCTCGAACCCGCGGACTCAGGCAATCCACTCACCTCAGCCTCCCAAGGCGTGGGATTACAGGCTGAGCCACCGAGCCCAGCTGGGCTTTTCTTTTTAAAAAATAAAATAAAATAAAAAAGCTTTGTCCTACATCCAAACATTGCCAAATAAACCTCTCGTTTTTTAACTGAAATAAAATGTAATAAAATCTATATGAAAATCATTCTCTTAATTAACTTTTACAATTAACTAACCAATCCAAATTGGATTGGATAAGAGAGTTTCTATTGTAATTATATGAAAATAGTTACTTTTGATAACAATTGAGTCTTTTTTCTCTATTGTCATTACGTTAAAATATGAGCAGAATGGGGTTTCTGAAATATGAATCAAGTCTATAAGGTTTTCTGTGTATATGTGTTTTGATGTACATAGTCATTTACTGCCTATTATCCACATCAAATGGAGAGCTTATGTCTTCAGCTTCTCAAGATTGTTTACAATTAGAGTAAGACCCCAGTGACTATTAAGGCGAACTCCACTGGACCTTCTCTAATGGCCAGCATACATTTCAACCGTTATAACAACCTGGTCTTTTTTGGTGCTTGGGAATTGAATCAAGCTATTTGCCAGGAAACAAGAGAAGTTCAACAGGAAAAGAGAGTGTTAATGATTTAGCGCTGGATAAGGAGACCACAGAAGGAGCAAACAAAAGAAAGCAGCAGGCCCGCTGGTATGCACTATCTAAGGACTCAAGGATTATCAGGTTCCAGCACTCTAAAAGCAGGGATCAGCAAACCACAGACTATACACCAAATTTGGCCCTCACTCTCTGTTTTTGGAAATAAAGTTTTATTGAAACACAGTCATGCACATTTATTAACACATCACTTATGGCTGCTTTTGCTCTACAATGGCAAAGCTGAGTAACTGCAACAGAGAGTCAATAAATAAAAATTAATAAATAAAATGTGAACTGTCTGGCCCATTATTTTAAAAGTTTTCTAGCCTTGGCTCTAAAAGATCGATTCTATACAAGGCAGCACTTTACGACGCATGACTATAACTTTATTTATTTATTTATTTAGATTTATTGTAGAGATGAGGTCTTGCCAAGTTGCCCAGGCTGGGCTCAGGCAATCCTCTCACCTCTGCCTCCCAAAGTGCTGAGATTATAGATGTGAGCCACTGCACCTGGCCCTATGACTATAACTTTTTAAAAAATGTTCTGGAACCTTGCCATAGTGTATTAATTCCTCAAGGTTATCCCCCACAATGAGAGGCAAGCCAAGTGATTTACTAAGCCACTGACACTGTCCTATGACACAAATTTCCCTTCAATTTCCCCTTCACGAACGCCTCCCTTAGGAGTGTACCAATGAGACAATTCCAGATGGGAATTTTGACACTATACTGATGCACTCTCTTGCCATCTATGCCCTGGCACCCCTGACTCTCTACCTGCAGGTCTCTGTGGTTTAAAATCTAATGGCTTTCACATCCTGTGGTTTGGAGCTAATGAGGAGCTGAGAAAGTAGTTCTGGCTGTGACTGGAGAGCAGGGACAACCTTTTCACAGGTCATTTGTTTCTAAGGAATGGCATTGTCCTAGGAGCCTGGGCTGAGGGCTCATTACCTCCAAATGTAGAAGCAAATACTTAATTCATAAGGAAAGAAGAAATACTACTTAATGAAAACAGAAGCCACACCGTACAGGAATCTCCATACCCCAGGAAGTCATAGAGGTGGTGGATCTAGCAAACAGAGCACTAGACCAGGGGTCAGAAGACTTGGGTCCTTGTGCTGATTCTACCACCAACTAGCTGCATGACCTCAGACGAGTGATATATTTGCCTTAGACCATGCAGGATTGAACAGCTACCCCTACGGTTCCTTCTAGTGCTAAAATTCTAGAATTCTATGATGCCAGCCTCAGAGACCCTGCTATAACTACCAGTGCCTGGCACATAAGCCTACACTATATAAATGTAAGCTATCATTATTGTTGGGTAAAGGCATAATGCATGGCTTTAAATGTAAAAGTGGATACTTCCCCACAGTAATAACCAATGACATAGAAGCAAGTTCTAAATAACAGTGCATAACTATAAGCAATGAAGACCGTAATTCCTACTGGATTTTTTCTCAGCACAAATGAATAAAGTCTTTTTTTCCCAGTTATTGTTGGTGGTGGTTTTTGGATCAAAAACCCAAGACTTCGTTGAATATTTCCAACCGGAAACCTGATCATTCTATCAAAAAGCCATAGTTTGCACTGTGATGTAGATTTCCTTTTTCTTTTTTCTTTCTTTAATTTTTAAAAATTTATTGTTGTTGTTGTTGTTGTTATTTTGCCTGAAAAACCCAAATCCTCATGCAGGTTGGGACTAAGAGTTGAGATTCAGGATTTGAAGTTTCTAAATATCTTTTGCCTTTTTCCCATAATATAAACAGTGTATCAACCTGTTGCAGGGGGCAGAAGGCAGTTGTCTTATCAAACTGGTAAATGGCATTCAGTCTTAAGTTTCCAAATAAAATTATTTAATTATGAATACAGTCAAACTATGAGTGCCTGCCATAACCCCTCAGGCCTTGCCACTTCCTGCTGCCAGGATCTGTAACATTTGGCCTGAGCATTTTCTCAGAAGCCACAGAAACCCACTCTACCTCTAAGCATGGCAGGCTGGAAGTGTTGGGCAATTAACACCCACCCTCTCACGCACCTCCCCTAGTGACTGACAGAGTTGATGTCCATACTCTAGCTCCCTTACTCAGCCCGGGTGGGATAACTGAGCCACTCGTTCTATGCCATGTTCTAGAATTTCACCCATGAGTTTAAGCTCTAATCATCCACCATGAAACTCACCTGATGAGAAAAACTTCAGTGACCACCCCTGCTTCCCTTCTCCCCTTGCTTGTTGTTTTGCACATTTCAAAGAAACTATCTTTGTCTTAAGTTCTGTTTCTGGAGAATCCAAACTAAGATAGGGGATGTGATCTAGTTAATTCTGTTTAATTGACAAATAAGCATTTTCAAGTCTACTAATCAGTAGAATATGAGGTACAAGATATTGATAGTCAATAAATCAGAATAGAGCCTAAAAAATGTCAAAAGCATAAAAATCAGCAAAAAGTTAAATCTCAACCGCAATGGGAAAGAGTTCAAGTTTGTTTGTTTGTTTGTTTGTTTGTTTGTTTTCTTGTGGAGACAAGGTCTTGCCAAGTTGCCAGGGCTTTGAACCTGCCCACTCAGGCAATACACTCACCTTGGCCTCCCAAAGTGCTGGGATTACAGGCTGGGCCTCATTAATAAAATAAACAACAACAGATACTGGCGAGGATGCAGAGAAAGAGATATGCTTCTACACTGCTGGTGGGAATGCAACCTCTCTGGAAGACAGTGTGGCAATTTCTGAAAGAACTAGAAATTGACCTTCCATATGATCCAGCAATTCCCCTATTGGGAATATACCCAGAGGAACTCAAATCATTCTACAAAAAAGATACTTGCACACGTATGTTTGTTGCAGCTCTATTCACAATAGCAAAAACATGGAACTAACCATGTTGCTCATCAAAGCTGGACTGGATTTAAATGGGGTACATATACACAATGGAATATTATACAGCCATAAAGACAAACATATGGACTTCACAGCAACTTGGATGGATTCGGAGTCAATCATACTCAGTGATCTATCACAGAAACAAAGAACAGAGTACCATATGTTCTCACTCATAAGTGGGCCTTTAACAATTATAATAGTACAAGAAAGGGATTGGCAGTAGTGGGAAACTGTCAGGGGACGGGGGTGGGATTGGCATTTGAGGGAAACTGCTAGGGGAGGGAAGGGCATACTTCATCAACAAGGGTACCTGCATAATCAACCTATATACCTAACCCTGAATTGTACCCCACATCTTTATAATAATAAAAATAATAAAAGAGTTCAAGCTTGCTGTGGTCTTTTCCTTTAGGTAAAATTCACTGGAGTTATATGAGGTTAATTTGCATTCACGGAGACTTTCCCAAGAGGTAAAGAATTATCTTCTCTTTATTTCCCATGTGCTCAGAAACCTTTGGATCCTTAGGAATTTTTTCCTGTCAAATTACTTTTATTTGAATAAATGGAATGATAAAATGATAACTTTTATCTTATACAGCTACAGTGTATCAAGCATAGTAAATTTATTTTCAGCCAATCTTACAGAAATCTGCAAGTCTTGTGTGGTAAGCCCATGTTATTGGGGGAAGGTGGTAATCATGTGGAAGGTTAATTTTCTGGCCCCATTTCACCTAGCTGATAATGATAGAATCCAGATTCAAAAACCTGTCAGTCCTCTTCCAAACGTCATGCTCAATTTCCTCCCTATGCCACTTCCACAAAAGACATATGGCTATTACTGTCAGGCATAAGAGGCACTGAGACTGAGAAAATATAATATGACACAATATAATGATTATGACATGATTAGGGCTCCCAGATCTAGCAAACAGAAACAGAATATCCAGTTAAATTGGAACTTCATATAAACCATTACCATTTTTTGTATACTTATGTCCCATGCAATATTTTGGGTACACCTAGGCTAAAAATTATTTGTTTGAGCTAATATACTTTGTTATGAAAGTATTCCACTGAAATTCAAACTTAACTGGGTAATGCTAGATACGATGCTTAGCTTATCTCTTATTTCGTTCCTACAATTAATCAAAACTTAGCATAATATATATGACAGGAGCAATTAAAAAAAAAATTTTTTTAACTTATTGTTGTAAGAGCCCATAAACTTAAGGCCTACCTTCAGCAGATTTTTAAGTGTAAAATGCATTATTGTTGAATATGGACTTAATGTTGTACCCTTCATATAGAATTTCTATTGAGTCCTAGATATCACCGCAATCATTTCGCAACACCACACAGTTACAAATAGGTCATTCTCAATATTCTTTTATCCAAGTGGCCAGTAGATTTGAGTCTAGGTAACAAGCTCATTCTCAGAGATCAAGGTTCCTGTCACACCATGGTTACTCCATGAATTTACAGCAGGACTTGTTAAGCTAGGTCAGACCTGACACTCGAAGAGTTCTGAATGCAAGCTAAATACAAATCAAAACCTTACAGTTGTGCCTAAGAAGGAAAATAGTAGAAATAGGGCATGTTGGTTGGGCTCAGTGGCTCAGCCTGTAATCCCAGCACTTTGGGAGGCCGAGTCGAATAGATTGCCTGAGTCGGTGGTTCGAGACCTCATCTCTACAATAAATCAAAAATGAGCCAGGCGTGGTAGCACGTGCTGAGTAGTTCTGGCTACTTAGAAGGCTGAGGTGGAAGGATTGCTGGAGCCCAGCAAGTCAACACTGGGGTGGCCGTGAGTGTGTCACTGCATTCCAGCCTGGGCGACAGAGTGAGACTCCGACTCAAAAAGAAAAGAAAGAAAAGAAATAGGGCATGTTTTACAAATCAGTAGTACCAAAGGTATCCATTAGGATCTGAGCAGGAAGAGTAATTCATTTAATTAAAAAATATGTCAGCCGGGCACGGTGGCTCAGCCTGTAATCCCAGCACTTTGGGAGGCCGAGGTGAGAGGATTGCTTGAGACAGCTGGGCAACTTGGTGAGACTTTATCTCTACAATAAATGAAAAAAAAAAAATAGCCGGGCATGGTAGCGTATGGTGCACCTATAGTTCCAGCTACTTGGAAGACTGAGGTGGGAGGATCGCCAGAGCCCAGCAGGTCAACGCTAGAGTGGCCGTGAGTGTGCCACTGCACTCCAGCCTGGGCAACGCAGTGAGACTCTGACTCAAAACACACACACACACACACACACACACACACACACACACAGAGCTCACAAAGGTGTGAGCAGCTTTAAGGAACATCTAGGGACACTAACGCACCCAGAGACAAGCACAAGTCAGACGCTATTGCTACCACCAGGGCTAAAAGTACAATGGAGAAATAGTGTCATGGAGCCAGCCAGAGTTGGAAGCCACAGAGGGCCCAGAGGTGTAGTTGTAGAGAGACACAGCTGCTGCCAGCAAATACGCACCAAAGGACAGTAGAATGGGGATGGGGGGGCGGATTCTCGCTCCTGCTCGCCCTTGATCTCCTTCACGTGCCTCTCATTGCCTGAAACCAAAGAAGCCAAAAAGCAAAGGAATGGGTGACACTGCCAGTGAGACCAGCCCCATGGAATGCGTGGGGCAGGGATGAGAAGAGCTGAGAGTAACTGAGGAATGAGTGAGGTGCAGGACACACGAGCAAACAAGCAAACACACCGGTATGCGGGTGCAGAGCAGAACGAGCTAGAACCTTACTCTTTGTGGGTAAAAATTTGTTTCTTTAACACCCAGTTCATTTTTTCCATCACTTCATTATTTTAAAACATTCAAACATCCAGAAAAGTGAAAGAATTTTGGAGTGAACATGTGTATGCACACCACCTGAATTCCACTATTAATACTGTACTTGCTTTATCACATATCCAACGATCTTTCCCTCTCTCCATCTTTCAGTAAATCCTGTTTTCTTAAACTTCTTTTTAATTTTTTTTTAAATCGAAAGACAAAATTGTGTTTTTCATGCACAACAGGATATTTGAAAGCACGTATACATTGTGGAATCGTTACATCTAGTTAATTAACAAATGCATTGCTTCACATAGCATCTTCCTGGTGAAAACACTTAACATTCACTCTCTTTACATTTTTCAAGAATACAATGTATCATCATTAACTATATTCACCATGCTGTACAATGAATCTCTTGAACTCATTCCTATCTAACTGTAATTATGTATCCTTTAAGCAACATCTTCCACACTCCCCTGCCCCCTAACTATCTCAGCCTCTGGTAACCACCATTCCACTCTCTACTTCCATGAGATCAACTTTTTTTAGATTCCACATATGAGTGAGAGCATGGGGAATCTGTCTTTCTGTGCCTGCCTCATTTCAAAACATAAAGTCTTCCAGTTCATCCACGTTGTTGCAAATGACAGGATTTCATCTTTATTATTATGCTGAAGAGTATCTCGTTATGTATGTGAACCACGTTTTCATCATCTGTGCATCTGCTGATAGTCATGTAGGTTGACTCTGTATCTTGGCTATTGAGAATATTGTTGCACTAAATATGGGAGTCAGCTATCTCTTTGAGATACTTGTTTCACTTTCTTTTGATACACACCCAGTAGTGGGATTGCTGGGCCATATAGTAGTTCGATTGTTAATTTCTTAAAGAAACTCCATACTGCTTTTCATAATGGGTGTATTAATTTACATTCCCACCAACACTGAGTAAAAACTACCTTTTTTCCACATCTTCACCAGCACTTGTCAACTTTTGTCTTTTTTTATAATAGCCACTCTAACTGGGGTAAGATGATATAGCATTGTGATTTTGATTTGCATTTCTCTGATAATTGGTGATATTGAGCATTCTTTCATATTCTCGTCTGTCATTTTTATGTCTTCTTTTGAGAAATGTCTGTTCTTCTGACCGTTTTTTAAATTGAGTTGTTTTATTTTTATTGAGTTATTTGCATTCCTTGTATATTTGGGATATTAGCCCCTTATCAGATTATAGTTTGCAAATATTTTCTCCCATTCTGTAAATTGTCTCTTCACTCTGTTGATTATTTCCTTTGATGTGCAGAACCTTTTTGGTTTGATGTATCCCATTTGTCTATTTTTGTTTTTATTCCTGTGCTTTTGAGGCCATATGCAAAAACTCATTGCCCAGACCAATGCCATGAAACTTTCCCTTATGTTTTATTCTAGGAATTTCATAGATCCGGGTATTACATTAAAGTCTTTAAACCATTTAGGGTTAATTTGTTTTTTCTATGGTGAGCAATAAGAGTCTAATTTCATTCTCCTGCGTGTGACTATCCAGTTTTCCAAGCACATTTATTGAAGAGACTGTCCTTTGGCCGTTGAGTGTTCTTGGCACCTGTATCAAAAATCAGTTGGCTGTAAACGTGTGAGTTTATTTCTGAGCTCTCTATTCTGTTCCATTGGTCTATGTCTTTTTTATGCCAGTTCCATGCTGTTTTGGTTACTACAGCTTAGTAGTATATTTCAAAGTCAGGTAGTGTGATGCCTTGCAGCTTTGTTCTTTTTGATCAAGATTGCTTTGGTTATTCAGGGCCTTTTGTGGTTCCATATGAATTTTAGAATTTGTTTTTCTAATTTTTTCTATTTTTTCCTGTGAAGAATGTCACTGGTAGTTAGATAGAGATTGCAATGAATCTGTAGGTCACTTTGGGTAATATGGACATTTAAAAAATATTAATTCTTCCAATTCATGCACATGAGATATTTTTCCATTTATTTGTGTCTTCTTCAATTTATCAATGTTTCATAGTTTTCAGTGTAAGATCTTTCACCCCTTTGGTTAAGTTTATCCCTTAAGTGTTTAAATTTTTTGAAGCTATTCTAAATGAGATTGCTCTCTTGATTTCTTTTGTTTGTTTGTTTGAGTCTGAGTCTCACTCTTGTTACCCAGGCTGCAGTGCAGTAGCATGCTCATGGCCACCACAGCTTCAACCTGCTGGGCTCAGGCAATCCTTCCACCTCAGTCTTCCAAGTAGCGGGAACTACAGGTGTGCGCCACCATGCCCAGCTAATTTTTTAATTTATTGTAGAGACAAGGTCTCACCATGTTGCCCAGGCTGGTCTTGAACCTATGGGCTCAGATAATCCTTTTGCCATCTGCCTCCCAAAGTGCTGGGATTACAGGCATGAGCCACGGCACCCAGCTTGATTTCTTTTTCCGATAGATTGCGTTAGGGAATAGAAACACAACTGATTTTTGTATGTTGATTTTGTATCCTGCAACTTTATTGAATTCATTTATTAACTCTAATAAGCTTTTTTTTTTTTTTTTTGGTGGCGTCTTAGGATTTTCTACACATAAGATCATGTCATCTACAAAGAGGGACAATTTAACTTCTTCCTGTCCAATTTTGATGCCTTTATTTCTTTATCTTGCCTAACTGTACTGACTAGAATTTCTAGCAAATGTTGAATAAGGGTAGGGAAAGTGAAAAGGAGATATCCTTGTCTTTTTCCAGATCTTTGAATAAAAACTTTAAACTTTTTCACTGTTCAGTATGATACTAGCTGTGGGTTTGTTGAGGTACCTTCCTTCCATAACTAATTTGTAGAGAGTTTTTATTATGTAGGGATGTCAAATTTTGTCAAATGCTTTTCCTGCATTTATTGAGATGATCATATAGTTTTTCTTCTTCATTCTGTTAATGTGATGTATCATGTTTATTGATGTGTGTATACTGAACGATCCTTGCATCCCTGAGATGAATCCCACTTGATCATAGTGAATGACTTTTTAAAGTGTTGTTGAATGTGGTTTGCTAATATTTTGTTGAGAATTTGTGCATCAAAATTCAGTGGGGATATTGGCCTACACATTTTCTTCTTTCTTATGTCCTTGTTTGGTTCTGGTATCAGGTTAATGCTGATCTTATAGAATGAGTTTGAAAGTATTCTTTCCAACTTTTTTTTGCAAGAATTTGAGAAGAATTGGTATTAGTTCTTCTTTAAATGTTTGGTGGAACTCAGTAGTGAAGCCATCAGGTCCTAGGCTTTTCTTTGATGGGAGACTTTTTATTACTGATTCAATCTCCTTAGTCATTATTAGTCTGTTCTTATTTTCTATTTATTCATAATTCAATCATAGTGGTTTGTGTATGTCCATTTCTTCTAGATTATCCAATTTTTTGTGTATAATTGTTTATGAGTCTTTTGTTACTATTGTATTTCTGTGGTATCAGTTGTAATGCCTCTTTTTTCATCTTTGATTTTTATTAATTTGAGTCTTCTCTCTTTTTTTTTCTTATTCTCGCTAAAGTTTTTCCAAAAAATCAACTCTATTTTGTTGATCATTTGTACTGTTTTTCTTGTTATAATTTTATTTATGCTCTCATCTTTATTATTCCCTTCCTTCTACTAATTTTGGCTTCAGTTTGTTAGTTTGTTCATGTTTATCTAGTTCATTGAGGTGCACATTAGGTTTAATTAAAATGTTTTTCCTTTTCCTTCTTCCTTCTTCTTCCTTCTTTCTTCTTCTTCATCCCTCTTCTACTTTCTTCTTGGTTTTTTTGAGTCAGAGTTTCAAAGTTCAGAGATTTTGCCACCCAGGCTAAAGTGCAGTGGCACACTCATGGCCACCACAGACTCAACCTGCTGGGCTCAGGTGATTCTTCCACCTCAACCTTTCAAGAGGTTGGAACCACAGGTGCATGCCACCACACCCAGCTAATTTTTTTTAATTATTGTAGAGACAAGGTCTTGCCAGGTTGCCTAGGCTGGTCCTAAACTCCTGGGCTCAGGCAATTATCTAGCCTCCACCCCTAAAGTGTGGGTATTACAGGCATGAGCCACTGTGCCTGGCATTTCTTCTTTTCTATTAGGCATTTATTGCTATAAATTTTCCTCTTAGAACTGTTTTTGCTGTATCACATAAGTTTTGGTATGTTGTGTTTCCATTTTCATTTGTCTCAAGAAATTTTTTAATTTCTCTTTTAATTTATTCATCGACCCATTGGTTGTTAGGGAACAACTTGTTTAATTTCTATGTATTTTTAACATTTCCAAAGAGTTCCTATTGTGTTCTAGTTTTATGCCATGGTGAGCTGAATAGTTACTTGATATAATTTCAGTCTTCTTAAATTTGTTAAGACTTTTTTTGAGACGTAAAATATGGTCTATCCTGATTCATGTGCATTTGAGAAAGATGTGTATTCTGCAACTGTTGGAGAGAACTTCTGTATGTCTCTGTTAGGCGCATTTGGTCTAGAATGCAGTTTAAATAAATGTTTTTTGTTGATTTTCTATCAGCCCATTGATGAAAGTGGGATGTTGAAGCCCTCTACTATTACTGCATTGCAGTCTATCTCTCCCTGTAGATCTATTAGTATTTGCTTTATATATTTAGGTCCTCCAATGCTGGGTGCACATATACTTAAAATTGTTATGTCCTTTTGCTGAAATGGACCCCTTTAACATTATATAATGACCTTCTCTGTCTCTTTATATGTTGGCTTGAACTCTATTTTATCTGATATTAGTATAGCTACTCCTATTCTCTTTTGGTTGCTATTTGCAAACCAAACCAAATATTTGTCCATCCCTTCATTTTCAGACTATGTGTGTCCTCACAGGTGAAGTGAGCTCTTGTAGGCAGCATATAGATGGGTCTTGTTCTTTTATCTATTCAGCCATTCTATATATTTTAATTGGAGAATTTAATCCATTTGCATTTAAGGCAATTATTGATAGGTAAGCACTATTGCCATCTTAAAAATTGTTTTCGGCTGGGCTCAGTGGCTCAGCCTGTAATCCCAGCACTTTGGGAGACCTAGGCATGAGGACTGCCTGAGCCCGTGGGCTCCAGACCAGCCCAGGCAACTTGGCAAGATCTCATCTCTACAATAAATCAAAAATTAGCCAAGCATGGTAGCATACATCTGTAGTTCCAGCTACTTGGAAGGCTGAGTCATAAGGATCACCAGAGCCCAGTAGGTCAATACTGGGGTGGCCATGAGCCACTGCACTCCAGCCTGGGCAATGGAGTGAGACACCTACTCAAAAAAAAATTGTTTTCTAGTTGTTTTGTAAATCCTTTCTTCCTTTATTACTGTCTTCCTTTGTGGTTAAGTAATTTTATCTAGTAGTATTTTTTATTCCTTGCATTTTATTTTTAGTGTGTATGTTATAGGTTTTTGTTCTATGATTACAAGTCTTACAAATACATCTTTTAGTTATAACAGGTAACTTTAAGCTGATAACAACTTAAGTTTAACTCTGCTCCTCCTCTCCATTTTGAATTCTTGATGTCACAGTTTATATCTTTTTTATATTGCATATCTCTTTTTTTTTTTTGAGTCAGAGTCTCACTCCATTGCCCAGGCTGAAGTGCAGTGGCATGCTCACAGCCACAATAGCCTGGACCTGCTGGACTCCAGTGACCCTTCCACCTCAGCTCTTCCAAGTAACCGGAACTACAGGTGTGCTAATTTTTTTTTTAATTGTAGAGACAAGGTCTCGCCAAGTTGCCTGGGTTGGTCTTGAACCCATGGGCTCAGGCAATCCACTCACCTTGGCCTCCCAAAGTGCTGGGATTACAGGCTGAGCCACTGAGCCCAACCATATTGCATCTCTCTTTTTTTTTTTTTTTTTGAGTTGGAGTCTCATCTGTCGCCCAGACTGGAGTGCAGTGGCCACTCCCAGCCACCGCAGCCCCGACCTGTTGGGCTCTGACAATCCTTCTGCCTCAGCCTTCCAAGTAGCTGGAACTACAGGCGCGCGCTACCACACCCGGCTAATTTTTTTTTTTTTTTGATTTATTGTATAGATGAGGTCTATGCCAAGTTGCCCAGGCAGGTCTCGAACCCGCAGGCTCAGGCAACCCACTCACCTCAGTCTCCCAAAGCGCGGGATTACAGGCTGAGCCACCGAGCCCGGCTTGGTGTAACATTTTTGAGACACTTGTTGACTTCACAGTGCCTCAATTTCCTTATCCTGTCCTTGGCTGGACAATTTCTTTTTTCATCTCATTCTGGTGTTTACTATCATATTACTTGAATATTTTCATTTTTTATTTATATAGTTGTAAGGAGTACAAGTCCAGTTTTATTACATGCATATTACGTATAGTGGTGAAGTCTGGGCCTTTAGTGTACCCATCACCCAAATAATGTACATTGTACCCATAAGCAATTTCTCACCATCCACCCCTTTCCCCAATACCTTTCCAAGTCTTCAATGTCTATTTCACACTTTGGGTCCATATGTACACATTATTTAGATCCTACTTAAAAGTGAGAGCATGTGATATTTGGTCTTCTGTTTATGAGTTGTTTCACTTAAGATAATGGCCTCCAATTACCTTCATGTTGCTGGAAAAACACAATTTTATTCTCTTATACCTGAGTAGTATGCCTTTGTGTATATATGCACCACATTTTCTTTATTTGATCATCCACTGATGGACACGTAGGTTTATTCCATATCTTTGCTATTGTGAGTAGTATTGCAATAAAGATACAAGTGCAGGTATCTTTTTGATATAATGACTTCTTTTCCTTTTAGTGAATACCCAGTGGAATTGCTGGGTCAGATGGTAGTTCTATCGTTACTTCTTTGAGAAGTCTCCATACTGTTTTCCATAAAGGTTGTACTAATTTACATTCCTACCAACAATGTATAAGCATTCCCTTTTCTCTGCATTCTTGCCAATATCTGTTATTTTGTCCTTTTAATAATAGTCATTCTAACTTGTATAAGATGATATCTCACTGTGTTTTTAATTTGCATTTCTTTGCTGATTAGTGATGTTAAGTTTGTTTTTTAATATGCTTGTTGGCCATTTGTATGTTTTCTTTTGAAAAATGTCTATTCATGTGTTTTGCTCACTTTTTAATGAGGTTATTTTTGTTGTTGTTGTTGTTGTTATTGTTTAGTTGTCTGAGTTAAGGTGTGGAAATTTGTCTCTTAGTGAATGTATAGTTTGCAAAAATTTTCTCCCATTCTGCAGGTTGTCTTTTCACTTTGTTGATTATTTCCTTTGCTGTGCTGAAGTTTTTAGTTTAATTAAGTCCCATTTGTCCACTTTCGTTTTTGTTGCTTGTGCTTTTAAGGTCTTATTCATGAATTATTTGCCTAGACCAATGTCCAGAAGAGTTTTCACCAGGTTTTCTTCTAGTATTTTTTATAGTTTTGGGTCTTACATTTAAGCGTTTAATTTATCTTGAGCTGATTTTTATACTGAAAAAAGTGCCTAAGATTCCCCCCCTTAGGTATTTTTTCTTCTAGAACAGGATTTTCCACAACAGGATTCCTTCAACCTTTCTCAACTTGGTTCTTTGAGAAAATTAAGCCCTAATAAATACCCAAAGATACCCACTGTAGTAATGAATCAACTTGCTTCCTCTGCATCTGGAATGGAATTAGTTAGGTAACATCATGGGAGAATTGAGAAATAGCAACTGAATTGTTTTTTGTGTCCTATGGTCCAGCTGAGAATCCCTTCTGAGAAAGGGCTCAGTATGCTGGTTTTGCTTGTATATACGTTGCTCAATTCTTTCTAGACTTTTTCTGCATTCTGATACAGTTCAGTGTTCTTTCTGCCTCATCTGAGACCCTCTGAGGAATTTAGCCCTCCCAAAGGGAAAGACCAAGCCAGGATATGTGCTCTGCTTGGGGCAGGCCTGTCTCTAGCTTTTGTTCAGCATTCAGTGCAAGAATCTACTACCCTGTTCAGAGCATATCTAGTCTGGGACAGGGAACCTTCAGGGTTCAGGTGTTACCCCTCAAGTCTGACAGTCTCTTTGTCTCTTGTCAGTTTCACCTCTATCTGGCAATTGATGACTTTCATATCTTTCCCTCAAATCAGAAGAGAATAAAAGCTCATAGCAGAAAGCTGAGGGCAACCACGTATAAACCCCCTGGTACTTTTAGGGTGTGAGATCCCCTGTATTGCTCTATCAGGAGGTCTTGTCTTTTCCTTTTCTTCTCTTTAGTTACACCTCTGTCTGCTGCTGGTGGTAAGCCACTCTGGCTGCTCAATCTTCCACTCTTCCCCTCAGCTGCCTGCTCCAACCCCAATCCGTGACAAACCATCATGGCTTTGGTGGGGCCATGAGGAAGTGAGATTTAAAAAGACTCTACTTTCTTTGAAATTCCCAGCTCCTTTCCCAGGTCTGCTGACCCCATCTACTTCAGCTCTCTCTTGTTGGTGGAATCAGTAGGGGTTTCCCTAAGGCTCTGACTTCTGTCCTCTCTCACCGCAGCTTCTAGGTAGAGTTGAAGTGAGTGCTTTTTTGCAAAGAGCTGATCTTCCCTCCATCACTTTCAACAGTGAAGGCTGCTGCTGTTATTTGGTTTTGCATGTTCAAACCCTTTTCTTGTTCATATCCTTGAGTTTAAGGGTAGCAAGACAGAACTGGCTTCACCCAGCTCCCTAAACCGGAAGTCATTGACAATTCTTCAAAACTATGGTGTAGTTGCTATGGTCTCTAGCTTCCTGAAGAGGAAATTGGGACAAGGGGAGGGACTTGACCTCCTCTCAGCCTTCTGGCAGTGAATGACGGGGTTGTAGCATGGAGCCTTCTCCCTCCTTGTCCTGTACTTTTCCTTCTCCAGTAAGATAAGGCTGGAACTGACATTTTCTGACTACAAAATTAAAAGTGCTTCATTCAACAGGTGATGTTGTGGAAGAAAGAGTTCTCGCTTTCTTGGTAAGAACTCCTTTACGAGTACTAAGATAGAAGGACAAAAAGATTGGCTCTCTCTCCCCTCACTGTGATCAAGGAAACCAGCAATGCTTCAGAAAAGGGAGGAGATAGAGTGAGTGTGCCCCATAGTAGAAACAGAAGAGTTTAAAGTCACTGGAGAATTCAAATTGTGGGAGGGAAGAGAAAATGCTGAGGCTATGTAGGGGTTGAGTCTGTGAAGACGTAAACTAGACTTCAAAAGTTCAGGCACATCTTAGTGTTTTACAACATGAACCCCCTTCTCCAGCACCCTGCATACCACTTGATATAGTTTGTGTAGCTCACTAAAAGTTTTGAGGGTTACTAAGATGTCTTGCACCCAGGTGGATGTAGGGCAGGGCTGGCTACAGTGTACAGACCCTGGTGCTGTGACATGGAGGTTAGGAGAGTGAATCCTCATGAATTAGCAGAAATCTCTGGGAGAACTTTGGACTTTGACACGGCAAAAGCTAAAGCCAATTGTATCAGGCTCTTTGAAAAAAGATCAGGATTTAACTCATTGGCTTCCAGGCTTGGGCCTGACTACTGTGTCAGAGGCAGAGTGGTTCTGAGGTTAAGACCACAAGCTCTGGAGGTGACCTACATAGACTCAGATCTCGAATGTCAGTAATTACCTTTGCTCTTCTCTGATATGGGAGCAATAACAGACCCACAGCCAAATGCTATCCTACTGGGGTTGGAGAAATCTTTTTAAAGCACCTAGGCTTGGACCAGGGACACGGTAAGATGGGAAATATTTGAATAAAATATGTAAACCCAGATAAAACTGTCTATCCCATGACTGTGAGAAGAAGTGACCAAGGAATTAAAACTGTGCCTGACACTCCAGTGTTCCATGTGTATGAGCCGCAGCCGTCTACCATCTGCCTTTTGTAGGAGAAGTGTTCCTATGTCAGATCCCTACAACTTTTGCCTTCATGTTGCTTTTCTGTGGGTTTTGTCTCATGTTCTGCATATTTTGTTCTCTTTTGCCAGTTCGGTCTAATGAGTTTTCCCCTAGGGTTTGCATTTGATCTCTCATCTCCCAGATGGTTTCCAAATGTGGCTGGCGAGGCTGTGAGGGCAGCTGCCACAGTGCTTTTCAGAATTTCCTCTGTGGCAGAGCACGTACAAGATGGCTGGACTGAGAACTGCTCCAGAAGACTGAGGGAACAATTGAAGCAGGAAGTTGCAAACACACCATGGACTTCCGATGTGTCAGGCCACATCCTACTAACTGGGAATACAGAGATGATCATGCAGACCCCAAGCACAAATTGGGAAGGGAACCGGATCCAGCACCTAGACTCCATGGGCTGCCATCTCATCCAGGTAGCCCTCAGTCCAAACCTGATCAGGCTCTCAGAGCAGAGATTCTCTGCAGGCTTCACATGGAGACAATTTGGGCTGGGGAGGCGGGGCCTGGGAGTAGGAGGGGACTCAAACATTCTGATACCAGGCCCAACCCAGACCAAGTCACTCCCACCATCTGGGCTGGAGCCCAAGCCCAGCTAGCTTTGGAACGAACCCAAGTGATTTTAAGGAGCTGCCATTGACTTGGAGGAAAAGCAGCTCACGGGTTCGAAGTCCAGGATATTAGCATTTCCTACGTGATCTGGAAGCTACAGAAACCACACAGAACACTGTGTCCGAACACCACATGGTGATGAGAGCCCCGCCAGGCTGTGCAGAGGCATCCCTTCATTGCAGAGAGGAGGCTCGGGTTGGAAAAATCATTAACAATCTCACACACCAGCTTCCCAGAAAACAAAGTACTTCAGCATTCACCCTGGGACAGGAGGAGCTTTAAAGCCAGTGACTGAAGCCAGAGCTCAAGGCCCTCCGGAGTGACATGCTTACTTTGCTCTTTGAATTTTGCTCTTGTCCAGTGGGGTGGGGAATGGAGAGAGGGGGAGAAGGCTGGGGGTAAACTCAACAGCCTCCAGTCTCCCCAGGGACCATTCCTTGGTGCCTGGGCTCCTGCTTTCACGCTTGTCCCCTGGGGTCATGAGGGTGGCACCAATCAGGGAAACTGGCACCATACACACAGCAGCCTGAGCAGCCCTGGATCTAGCGGCCCCAGCTCTACTCAGGAGGGTAAGTCCTTCCTAGAATACCCTGGGGCACCTCATCTTTGCATCTCATTGGCTGCAGAGAAATCATGTGTACAGTTCTAAATGAGTCACAGGCCAGATGCACTGAGACCTTACTCCTCCTTGTTGGCTGCGCTGGCGGGCAATTCACATGAGCTTGGCTCTGGGTCACAAGCTAAGTAGGTCAGCGCTCTGCCACGTAGGGGTTCCTACCATGAGGAGTTTCCTGCAGCTTCGAGGTTCAGCCAGATTGTCAGCCCTGCCCGGGCGCCTCTGTCTGGGAGCCAGGTTACCGGCTGCTGGTCCTCGGACCTTCCTACTGCCAGCCGCCTGGCTTGAGGCCTCCCTGGCTGGGTGCCGTGAGAACAGTTTGCACACATCAGGTCCCCAGGCTGCCCACTGCACTGAGAAGAAACTGAGGGGCGGTTAGCATCTGAACTCAGTGTGGAATCCACAGCCTGTGGTACTGCTGACTCTACAGGCAGTTCTGTGGCATGCTGATGCCACTTATGTGGTCAGTTGTGCTCTGGGTGACTCTCACATCGCAGTGTTGAGAGCCAACTATCACTGGACACTGTTCCCAGTGTTCTGATTCAGCATATTCTGAAATGATTCTGACTCTGTTCCATATTCCAGAAATGAAACAGAAGTTAAAGTTACTCACCCAAGCCAACGTGACTAGAGTTGAGGAGCTGCTGTTTGAACCCGGGGTGACTGAATCCAGAGCACTTTACCTGCCATGCTGCCTCTGCAGTCTAAGGTGGGTTTCAGGGTGGTTTCTGGGCCCGGCATGCCATTTATCTGTGGTCATCTCAAGCCTTTCCTAAGCTTCCAGAGTCTGTATGAACTCAGGCAGTCTCAATCTCAAGAACTTTAAAAAGGGAAAGTGTCCACCCAATTCTAAACATAGGAGACATTGCTAATGGGAGCAAGAAAAGGATACCCTGTAGAGGGAATCTTCTGACTTCTATCTCAGCAGCAGGGACCAGGGAAGTGCGAACTGAGGAGCATCACTGCGAGACTTGGAGACTTCAAGAGAAAGCTGGAATCTCCAAGAGGACTTTCAGGTCATAGACCTTCCTGTGGTTGATTTCTGTTTTTGCTGGTCCACTTTGCTGTAGTGACTGGCAGTAAACATTTTCTTAAAAATGCCTTCTTTAAAAGACAGCCAAGAAGGGCAAACCAGGAAAATGCATCTCCTCCATGCCAACGTCAAAGGAAAAAGGGACTCCACGAAGGAACATTTCAAGAAGCAGGAGAATGAAAATACAGTGTACGGCCTCATGTTTCCATGATTGTCTGGTTGGGGGTGACTGTGTCATGTGAGATGAGGCAGCATAATGCTGGACAAGTAACTTATGGACAGACCGTGAGGGCCTTCGCATGACATGCTTGCTCCCTGGAGCCTCACACTGCAGTGCCAGGTGCCCCAAGACCTGTACCTAGAAATGCTTGCATGTGGACTCGAAGGTGTGCATCAAGGGTATACAATGAAAGAGTATTGTTAAGAATTAAAACTAGAAACACAGATAACCGTCAGTAGGAAAATGGTTAAATAAGTTCCAGCACATTCATACTGGAGAATACTATGCAGCCATTAAAAAGAAGGGAAGAGCAAAAGAGGCAGAATTTTTAAAAAGACTGATAATACCAAATGTGGGGAGGATGTAAGACAAAACTCTCATACACTACTGAAATGTAAAATGGTTCTATTACTTGGGAAAAGTGGCAGCTTCTGTTAAAGCTATATCTGTACCTCATTGTGATATAATTATTCCACCCTACATAAAGTTAGAAAAATCCATGGAATGCCTAAAAAAGAACATTCGTGGTGACTATATTCATAACAAGCTAAAAACTTGAAGCAACTCAATTTTCTATCAATTGGATAATGGATAAACAAATTATGGTATAATTAATCCATGGAATATTACACAACACAAAAAGAAGCAACAGAGACATATGACAATATGGATGACATTATTTGAGCAAAAGAAGCCAGGTACAATAGAGTCCAATTATTTTAAACTTATTGATGCAGAAAGCAAACTCTACAAAAATATTTCAAAGATGTTTATTCTGAGCCAATATGAGTTTTCCCCTGCAACCTGGAGAAAGCACAAACCCCAGAAGCCTCAACTAATTAGTCCCAAAGTAGTCAGGATGTAATTCTGCTTTATATATTTCAGAGAGGCTGGAATTATAGGCAAAGATATAAATCAGTGTATGAACCAACATATACATTGGTTTGGCCCCCAAAGGTGGGATATCTGAAAGTGGGGACTTACAGATCATAGGTGGGTTTAGGTATTCTTTAATTTGCAATTGGTTAAAAGAGCTAAGCTTTGTCTAAAGCATGTGGTCAATAGAAAGGAAAGTTTAAGGCCGGGCTCGGTGGCTCAGCCTGTAATCCCAGTGCTTTGGGAGGCCGAGGCGAGTTGATTGCCTGAGCCCGCGGGTTCGAGACCCTCCCGGGCCACTTGGCATGACCTCCTCTCTACAATAAATCAAATATTAGCCGGGCATGGTAGCAAGTGCCTGTAGTTTTGGGTACTAGGAAGGCTGAGGCAGAAGGATCACCAGAGCCCAGTAGGTCGAGGCCGCGGTGGCCAGGAGTGTGCCACTGCACTCCAGTCTGGGCGACAGAGTGAGACGCCAACTCAAAAAAAAAAGAAAGAATGGAAAGTTTAAGTTAAGAAAGTCTATTTATCATTGTGTGATGTTGTGCTAAAGTCAGATTGCGATAACAAGACACAATACACTGGGTCAGGGTGGCCTATAGGGATGTATAACTTAATCCTTGTCTAGCATGGCCTTAGGTTCTTTTATAATTTGGTATCTTACTACTACAAAGAGTCCATTGTGTCAGCCCAATGGTCTGTATTTTAACATTAATGCCAGTCAGTTGTGTGTAAACTCCAAAAGGGAGGGGGTACAAAGAGGTATGTTTGACCTCCCATGCTGTCATAGCCAGGAACTCAGTTTTTAAGGTTTCCCTGGGATGCCCTTAACCAACAGTGGGTCTGTTCAGTTGGTGGGGGGACTTAGGATTTTATATTTAGTTTAAAAACTCAGTATCAGAAAAAAGCAATCTTTTGTGCTAGAAATGAAAATAATGGTTATCTCTGGGAGGGAGTATTGGCTGGGAAAAATCATGATGGAAATGTTCTGTATGTCGATGTGAGTGGTGGTCACACAGTGTAAATACATGTATCGCAGCATTGTTCACAATAGCAAGAACATGGAACCAACCATGCCCATCAAAAGAGGACTAGATTTAAAAATGTGGTACTTATACACAATGGAATACTACGCAGCCATAAAGAAGAACAAAATCATGAACTTCGCAGCAACCTGGATGGAATTAGAGTATATAATACTGAGTGATCTCTCACAGAAACAAAGAGCTGAGTATCACATGTTCTCACTCATAAGTAGACCTTGAACAACTACCATATTATTATAAGAAAAGGATCGAAAGTGGCAGGAAACTGGGGGGGGGAGGGGCAAGGGGGAAGTGGGATTGACAGTAGTCGATATCTGCCTGGGGAAGGCGGGGCATACTTCATCAATAAGGCTACTTGCACAGTGAATATTTGTATGCCTAGCCCTGAATTGAACCCTACAATTTTAAAATTCAAAAAGGGGGCAAAAAAAGATTTGGGCATTTTGCTGTATGTAAATTATTTCTCAATAAAAAAGGAAGACAAGAAGCTAACAATGGTTAACTTTTTAAAAATTTATTGTGCTTTTTAGTACTTTACCAAGTCTCATATGGTGAAAAGGCATTAGTGTTGTGTGAAAAACAAAGTAAAGATGTTTAAAGGTGTAACTTTCAAGGTAAACCTATTTGTGTTTACATGGAAAAATATCCATAACATAGTATTGACAGGAAATAGCAAGTAGCAAAACACCAAGTACAGGAAATTTCTGGTGTAATGATGAATGATAAAGATGAGAAAGATTTTGTTTCCATGAGAATAACAAGAAATACTCAGACAAAATAAAGTGTATACTTTTCTAAAAGACTAAGAAGAGGAGAGGACAAAAGAAAGCCTTGAGAATTAATTCCAGAAAGAAACAAGCATGGGTGAGAGAGAAACATGACAGCTCCCAATTTCGTGCTAAGGTCTGAGTAGAGCTGGCTGGCTGTGGATAAAGAAACTTTGTGGGAACAAAGGGTTGTCAGCTGAACTTTGGGTGTCAGTTGAATTTTGGGCTGATGGTCATCAGGGACAGATTGGAATCTGAAAGAGTCTCAAATATCTGTGACATAGCAAGGACAGAGCTCTCAACCTGGGCAATTATCCCCCTTCCCTGCTCCAAGTTTTGTCATAAATGGGACAGAGGAGGGTTGGCTAAGCAAAAACAAACTAAGTCCCATACTTTCTGTGGTTAATGAACTCCACACCACTGCCTGAGGTGAAACTGCAACCAGACTCCTCCTCCAAGACCAAGCATTGACGAGATCAGAAAAACCCTGCCTCAGGAATTTGAAGTTCAGCTAAGTTAAAGCTGCAACTTCTTTGTCTCCATGAGATACTGAGAGAAAGCAAAGTGATTGGTTCCTTGCCTTCACTCCATTCAGAGGAAAGGGGTTGCAATCTTTAAGGAACAAACAGAAAAGAAAAATATACTTAAGTCTTCATTATTCATTTATATACAATGTGTACAATTCAATATATATTTACTTTAAAAAACCTGTAAATAAACACAAAAATAAGACCCATACTTAGGAGAATATACAATCCTTAGAAAGAGGTCATCAGCTTATTCAGTTATTGGGATAAGAAAAGACTAAAACAATTATTTCAAATGTGGTTAAACAAATGATATATTCCAAAAGATGAACTAGAACACTAAAAAAGGAACTGAAAAAAATAGACCATGAAAAACAATAGATGGGCTTAAATTATATAATGCAGAAGAAAGGATCAGTGAACTTGAAGAAAAGTCAATAGAAATTATCAAAAAAAGAGAGGAGTGAGGAAAAATGTTTTTAAAATATGAGCAGAACATTTGTTAAATGTTGAAGTATATCAAGTAGTTGGAAATATAAGCATGTGGAGTCCAAGAATAAGAAGAGAGAGAGAGAAGGAGAGAGATACAAAGAGAGAGAGGGAAGGAATGAGTAGAAGAAAATGTAATGGACAAAAGTATTCCAACCTGATGACAAATTATCAACCCATACATCCAATTAAGAAAATGAATATGAAACAAGGTAAATACAAAGAAAATCACACATAGCTATGTTATAATCAAATTGCTGAAAGCCAAATATAAAGAGAAAAATTCAAAAGCAGAGAAAAAATACGCATTGCCTAGGGAGAACAATGATTTTCTTTTTATTGTTTTATTTTGTTTTGTTTTGAGTCGGAGTCTCACTCTGTCACCCAGACTGGAATGCAGTGGCACACTTACAGCCACCCCAGCATCAATCAGCTGGGCTCCAGCGATCCTTCCACCCCAGCCTTCCAAGTAGCTGGAAATACAGGTGCACACTACCACGCCTGGCTTATTTTTTATTTATTGTAGAGACGAGGTCTCGCCAAGTTCCCCAGGCTGGTCTTGAACCTGTGGGCTCAGGCAATCCACTCGCCTTGGCCTCTCAAAGTGCTGGGATTACAGCCTGAGTCACCGAGCCTGATGGATTTTCTTTTTAATAATGACTGATTTCTCACTGGAAATACTGGGGACAGAAGGTAATGGGCCAACATGTTTAAAGTGCCGAGAGAGAAAGAAAAAAATCTTTAACCTAAAATTCTATAACTAGCAAAATTATCCTTCAAAAAGGGAGGTGAAACAGAGATTTTCAGATAAACAACAACTTTAAAAAAAAAAACAACTTTGTAGCTATTGAGTCATTGCTGCAAGACACACGAAAGGTAGATTAACTATTAGGGACAATATTAATCTTGATGCCTGTCTCACGTCATGCATAAAAATTAATTTAAGCTGGTGTGGTGGTGAGTACCTATAGTCCCAGACACTCAAGAGACTGAAGCAAGAAGATTCCTTGAGCCCAGGAGTTTGAGTTCAGCCTGGGCAAAACAGTGAGATCCTATCTTTGAAAAAAAAAAAATCATAAAAGCTAAAATTATAAAGCCTCAAAGAAAATATGAACAATATCTTTCTTGGACTGATGAAATATATAGTAAGCATGCACTATGAAAGAAAAAAGTTGATAAATTCAACTTTATCAAGATTAAAAACTTTTGCTCATCAAAATCTATCATGAAGAAAATAAATAGGCAAACTACAAAGTGGGATAAAATATTTACAATACATACATCTAAAAAGTGACTCATATTTATAATATATAAGGAACCCCCACAACTCAATAATAAAAAGACAACCCAATTAAAAGTAAACAAAAGACTTGAGATGTTTCTCAAAAGAAAATATATAAATACAAAGATAGCCAATAATCACACAAATAGGTGATCAATATCATTAGGCATCAGTGGTATGCCAATTAATACCTCAGTCAGAAACCACTTCATTCTAACTATAAGAGCAACATTTTAAAAGCAGAAAATACCAGATGTTGTGGAGGACATAAGGAACTGGCCATGCATGGACCAATCATACCATCCAATGCACAAGGTTTGCGATCAGTAATTTCTGGGTCCCTGTGTTCCATTTAGGTATTTCCACAAATTATATTTTGTATGTTTCCCTCCCGTTTGTGAACTTGCAAGTTCAGCCTAAATATGCAGTGTTTGGCATGTGGCCTCCAAGCCAGATGTGACCCCAGTGAGTTTATCACAAAGCTTAGGGAACATTTTCAAAACATGACCCAGGGTCTGACATTTCTTATAAACAGCTTTTATTAAGGAGAATCTGCTGGATGGAGCACCATTTGGCCTGCCAAGACTTTCCTAAGTAGAAATTTGGTCTTTTCCTTTGCTCTAAGCCACATGCTTGTTTCAGCAAGGTCGGCATTAACCTCTGTCGGGCCATAGCACCATCCTTACAACCCAGAGAAACAACGAGGTCGGGGGACTCCTGAAACCCATACATCAAGAGTGTTAAATCCCAGCACTCTGGGAGGCCAAGGTGAGAGGATTGCCTGAACCCAGAGGTTCAAGACCAGTCTGGGCAACTTGGCAAGACCTCATCTCTACAATAAATCAAAAAATTAGCAAGGCGTGGTAGCGTGTGCCTGTAGTTCCAGCTAGTCAGAAGACTGAGGTGGAAAGATCGCCTAGCCCAGTACGTCAAGGCTGAGGTGACCGTGAGAAAGCCACTGCACTCCAGCCTGGGCAGTGGAGTGAAACTCCGAACGAAAAAAAAAATATGTTAAGTCACTGCTTTTTAGGTGAATTAATTAATGTCTTTTCAGAGCCCTTCAATGCACATGCTTTGTCCTGATGGAAATAAATTTAAAATGTTTTAAAAATCCACTTGTGTAACATCCTGTTTTTAAGCAATAATGAAGCAAGCATTATTCATAGCAGGGACCGGCGTGCACTTGGACAGTGCAGTTCCGCCAGTCCTGGGGGATCCCAGCTGACCTTCCAATAGCACAGCATACATGAAACCCCCCCGCCCCCCCCCATTCTTCAGCTCTTGCTCAGGGATTTCTTGGGAACATTACTAGAATACTCTGGAATGAAATCACAAAGTAAGCCAGCAACTGGTGCTCTGGCTTTTGTCCTTCCATAAATCTCATTCACTTTCAGAAAAATAAAGGAGGTAGCTAAAGCAGCAGCCCAATCCACTGTGGGGTGCAGGGAGAGGCCTGCCCCATCTCCAAGGCTGGGCTGCACTTGGGGCTGTCAGTGCTCATGGGGAAGCAAATCTCTTCCCCCTGTCTCCCTTCCTCACACCTGATGATGTGGAGTCTGGGTGGCTCTGATTTGGTTGCTTGCAGTCCCATGTCAACAGCCTCAACACCCATTCGGCCAGCTGGCACAATGCACCCGCCATGCGTCTACTGTGTGCAGATATCTCCATGTGCCCTGTAAGGAAGATGGTAAAATCTTCATGTTACAAGTGCACAAAGTAAAGACTTGGTGTATTAGGTAGTCTGTTTAAGACCACACAACTGTCAGTGATGATTTGGACTCAACCCCAGGCCTGACCAAATCCAAAGTTTGTTCTCTGCCAAACAAACATGCCATCCTTCCCATCACTGCGTCATCAACAAGAATGACAGAAGCCATGCCCCCAGTGGAGGTCAGCCGAAGGAAAGCATCATCACACAGTGAGGGCCCCTTGTTGCCCCTCCCCCACATGACCTCCGGTAGCCAAAGACCACACTTGTGTGGAAAGAAGGAGGACCACTGAAGAGCACTTAGTGAGGAATCCAGAGCCAGGATTCTCATTCTGGCTCTGGTGCCAACTTTCTGTGTGGTCTCAAGGAGCCCACTCCCTTTCCTAACCTCAGATGTAAAGCAGAATACAGATTTTAAGCAGAAAAAATAGTGTCCATCCCCCGCATGTGCGTGCGCACGCGCGCGCGCACACACACGCGCGCACACGCACACACACACACACACACACCAGAGTTTAACTATGGAACCTCAGGGATAAGGATGGATTATCTACAAAGGAACAATCAGACTAACAGTAGACTTCTCACCAAGATGAATAGAATTGAGAAAATAATGAAGAAATAGCTTCAACTAACAACCTGTTTTATTCCCAGCTGAGGCTTTATTAAAGAGTGAGGGTATGAAAAACAATGGAATGTAGAGATATGAACTAAAAGAATAAACTATTGTTGTTTTTCAAAAACTTTTTTGAAATTTTTTTCCCCAGAGACAAGGTCTTGCCCTGTTGCCCAGGCTAGAGTGCAGTAGCACGATTATAGTTCACTGCAGCCTCTAACTTCTGGGGTCAGCAGTTCTCCTGCTTCAGCCTCCTGAGTAGCTGAGACTACAGGTATGCACCACCACACCCAGCTAATTTTAATTTTTTTTTTATAGAGATGAGGTCTCATTATGTTTCTCAGGCTGATCTCAAACTCCTGACCTCAAGCGATCCTCCCGCCTTGGCCTCCCAAAGTGCTGAGATTACAGGCATGAGCCGCTACACCCAGCATTTAACTATTGATTTCAAGTAGAGTCTAGAGAAAACATAGAGGGCTCCGTACAATCCATCCAGGCAGAAAGAGTTCTCAAAGAAAGGGTTTCAAGACAAAGACAAAACCGAGGGCACTGTCAGCAAAATGAAGTCTCAGGGTAAAGACAAGTGAAGGGTGTGACTGCAAAACCACTGGCAAGATTTTAGTAGCTGGAAACCAGATGTTGCTGTAACAAAAACTAAAACTGTGTTAATTGGGAGTAGACTGCAGGCAAAAATCTGATGGGCCTTGAGAAGGCTATGAGAGTTTAAAGGAACATGGTAAAAATGTTCCTGGAAGCTGAAATAAGGGAGCTCTTGTGACATGGTGTGGAAGTTTGGCAACACTGTCACCCATGAAAAGTGAAAAATGGAAAATGTCCCTAATAAATGAATAATCTAGGGAAGATTTCTGGGCAGGAGATGCTTCCTGGGTTCTATCAACTGCCTATAATAAAAGTCAAGAGGAAAGAGATGAACTGAAAAATAAACTTTTCAGTTTTCAAGTGAAGTTTAGAAAAACTATAGAGGAGCAGTCTCACCTGGCAGAGTATGAGTCTCAGAGGGAAAATAGGGCTTAAGAATAAAGATAAAATCTAGGTCACTATTCATGTAACATGGTCTCAGAGTACATGTAAAACCAAGGCTGTGATTGTAAAATCCCTAGTTGAGCCTCTGCTATGGTACCCCAAAATTCATATGTTGGAAAATTGATCTCCAGTGTGGTGGTGTTGGAAGGTGAGGCCTATTGGGAATACTGAGGTCATGAGGGCTCTCCAGATGAATGGAGAGATGCTGTCATAAAAAGGGCTTTGAGGAATGGATTGGCTTTCTCACTGTCTGCCAGGTGAGGATGCAACAAAGAAGGCCTTCTCCAGATTCCAGGGCCATGATCTTGGAATTCCCAGTCTCTGGAACTGTGAGAAATGCATTTCCATTCTTTATAAATTACCTGGTCTGTGGTATTTTGTTATAGCTGCACAGAAAGACTAAGACAGCCTCAGAAATATTTAAAGTAGTGCCTTAAAGACCATTGCAAATAAATATGGACTCTGAGGATCTTACAGGTGTGTCTTCCAGAACTTCTGTGTTAACCAGTTGGGATTCTAAGAATTTTGAGATTACTTCCCCACAGCAGCCTCATGGGGGACCTAAGTGGGGATTTTTTAGGTGTGGCTTTCTAATTCAGTTTATATAAATTAAACACAACAATATTTCTCAAGGAATTTTATCAGCTTGGTCTAAAGGGAACAGAGATAGTACAAACTTGCAAGAGGTCTTTGGGTCCCTGAACTTCCAAAAAAGGAAGTAGGCCAAAAACACCCAACAACACTGCCCATTTCTTATGAAATACAAAGAATGACTCAAAGGATCCCACAAAAACTCAGAGAACAGAGTGAGATAGTCTCTCATGAGAAGTAGGGAGAGCCTTGATCCAGTCAGATTTCAGAGTTGCTGTGAACCCTTGACTACCTTGTGCCTCCTGCTTCTTCCTTTTGAACAGTAATGTCTACGGGATTCTCCTACCCTGTCCCACATTGTGTGTTGGGTGTGTAGATGGAGGACAACTTGTCTCTTTTTTCATAAATCTTCAGAACAAGAGGAGCTGTACTTGAGGAACCAAACTTGGGGAATCTTATTCACACCTGGACCTGATCAGAGCCTGAGACGGAAACAAGAACCTGAAACAGAAACCATAATGGGACTGCAGCTATTTGGGAAAATCTTGGAAGGAAATGAGATATGTGGCTTGGGGGGAAATGTAAATAGCTTTTGTCTAGAGAGAGACACGATGGCAGTTTCAAAACATGCAAATTCTTTGACACTCCTCCAAAAAGAGGTGGCAGTTTATGGCCCTTCCTTCTGCATCTGAGTGAACCTGTGACACCATCCACTAATAGAATTCAGTAGGAATGGCGCCAGGTGAGCTCCACAGCTGGACCACAGAAGACTCTCTGCAGCTTGGGCCTTGAGGCAGAATGAGTGCTTTTGGCTCTCTGGGCAAGCATGCAGGAACGTCCCCTAGTTACCCCAGCAATGGTGATATTATTCGCCCAGATCCTGCAGGGTGGGAATGCAGACACAACACAGCAGGGCTGGCTTCTGCTCCATGATGCCTGGGGTCTCTGCTGGGAAGACATGAAGACTGAGGGCTGGAACCCCCTGATGTATTTTCACTCATTTGTCCAACATCTAGGCTGGGGTGGTGAAAGGACAGGCTCAGCTGGAGCTGTTGATTGAGCATGCGTGCCTGCCTTGTCCACACAGCTTGCGCCTCCTCACAAGATGGCAGCTTCAAAACAGTTTCCTGTAATGAGTCACAGGGTGCAGGTAATTGAGCAGAGCTGAAAACAATATGGGCAACACCCTTACTCCCTGTAATTGCAACCACCATGTAGCAAGTTGAATAATTAACTTCTTGACTATAAAACTATTGTCCTGAGGGGAGGATTCTTTCTTCACCAGCTGGCCAACATCAGTGCCTCCTGGTTGGAATCTTTCTTCACCGACTGGCCAACACCAGTGCCTCCTGTAAGTTCTTATAAGCCAATGTCTTTCCC
Source organism: Tarsius wallacei (assembly GCA_963574415.1). Taxonomy (NCBI): domain Eukaryota; kingdom Metazoa; phylum Chordata; class Mammalia; order Primates; family Tarsiidae; genus Tarsius; species Tarsius wallacei. Next base: position 45,155 of record CAUYQG010096705.1, read on the forward strand.
TGCTGGACCTGTTGGTGACTTATTTGGAATATGTAAAGAACCTTATGCGCAAGCCCTCTCAGATTTGGGGCTAACACGTTACACTCAAGAACAAGGAAGACACAATATAAAGAAAGTGGTGAGAAGTCAACCTTGGTGAGAGTGATGAACTAGGTTTAAGTAATTGCAGATCACCTGACTGAAATTTAATTCAAGTAAACTTTTAAAATAAGTCATATATATTCAGTCTTTAAATGTATCTCGATTACTAGTAAAAAGAATAACACACACACACATATATAATATCAGATTATTTCAACAAAAACGAGATCAGGGAATAAAATGACACTAGGTTCTCTATCTTTCACACCTGACTTCAAAATACTTGTGGGTCCCTTTTTCACCCTCAATATTCCATGGGTGTTTTCTCACCACTCTCTGGAATTTACTTGTGGAGTGGCACATATTTCATACTGAAAAGAAGCAACAGTCGCTTTTATGTTTTAATCCCCAGATCCTAGAGGCTGTGTGTCTGATTCCCCTCCGCGCTTCCCTCTAGCGAGGAGTACTGCCTCTGTGCTGATTGCTGTAGAAACCCCAGAGTAGAGTGTTGAAGGGATGAGACTTGCAGGCAGCTGGGGAAGCTGGTGAGCCCAGAGCAAAGGAACATGTTTAAATGGAGAAGAAGAACGTCAAAGAGTGCACGTAGGGCAGGAGAAGCCATCAGGCCCACGCACCTGGCCAGAAGGAAGGTGGCAGGTACTGTCCAGAGAAGGGAGCACTAGGGAAGAGGAGGCCCGCATCCTGCCCTGAGCCACTTCCAGAAGGGAATCTGCAGCCCACACCCTGCACTGCAGACCCCGAGCTGTGTGCTGGAAACACACCCTGACAGTGTGTCCAGTGTCCAGCTTGCTGTGTCCCTCAAAGTCAGTGGAGCGCCCAGGTGAACAAGAGTGCAAGGAGGAAAGTGCGAGTGCCTGGCTACCACCTGGAGGCTCTGATAGATGCCAGTCCCTGTGGCTCCAGACACCCCCATGTCTGAGGGCCAGGCAGAGGGACCCGGAGCAGCAGCTCCCTCCTGAGAGGAGCTGCATTTCACATAGCGAGAGGGACCCCATGTGCCCCAGTGCCTCCATTCTCCTTGTTCCTCGTCACAGCCTCCCTGCACACAGTGCTGGCAGCCTCTGCCTTGCTCCTCTCTCCCTGGCTCAGAGGTGCTCCAGGACTTCCCACCTGTCGCCTTCAAAGCTCCTGGGTGAAGTGCTGCCTCCAAGAGCAAGTGCATGGTGTAGTCCTTGCTCCTGGACGGCAGGAGCTGGCATCTCCATGCACACAGCTCTGCTCACATCTGCAGAGCTGGCCTCCAGGTGGGCACCTCACCCTGTGGGAACGGTCCCAGAAGAACAAGTCCTGCTTCCTTCTAACTGGAATGTGGATGTGAATGGCACATCTGAACTCTAGCCTGAGAACATGGCCTTGGCTTGGGTGGGGGAGTATGTGGGGGGAGCATCTGGGGAGATCCCAAGGGGGCAGGGGGCAGTTACCCAGCCCTCTCCTCCCAGGCCTGGGTGGGCTCTGCGCCCTCTAGGTTGGAAGTGAGTGGGGCCTTGGTTGATGACCCTGCCCACTGGGGAGCCCACATAGCCTGCATGAGGACGGGGCTGGGGTCTGGCTGTCAGGACACTCCCTCCCACTGTGGGGTCTTGCTTTATCAGATGCTGTTGGCTCCCACTGCAGGAACCAGCTTCCTGGCAGCAGAATCCCTGGGCCTTTCTGGACTGGGTTGGTTGGCCAAGAGGAGGGCCCTGGCCCATGCCTGGCCATCACCACGGGGCACAGAGTGCACCCAGACCCCCTGTCCCCACCTCTAATCCATCAATATCTAGTGGCTCTTAAACCTCCAGTTAATGATGCTGCCTCACATGTCACTGCACACCAGGGGGGGACAGCTGAGCAAACACAGATGGTGACGGATGGATGGGCAGCAGGAAAGGTGGTATGGGACGGCGGGGGACAGTGCTACCACTTGGAAAGACAGGTAGAGGATGCCTCCTGCAGCCCAGCTGGCCCAGCTCATGGCTTGCACCGACAGCGTTGCTCACAGCATGACCCCACAGCTCTGGACGTGTAAGCAGGAGGCAGCACGTTCAGTGGTGGGAACAATCAGACTGCCAGGCCATGTGGCAAGATGGGGTACTGAAAATGTGTTGGCAAAAGAAGGCAGATCTGCAGGATTCCCCTGACAGAGAATTCAAGACCAGACAGCACAATCTGGCTGCTGGAACCAGGACAGCAGGTGCCTGGGGTGGGTGAGAGGGCTTGAGGACTGTATCAGGTGTTGCTTCTGCTCTCCCCACATCCGTCCTGGGATGTGTGCACCTCCGTGTCCTGCATTACTTCAGGGAATCATGTTTACCTGGCTCTGTGGACATAGCTTTTGGTGATGCCAGCAGTGGAGGCATGACGTAGCCACCCTCGCTGAGAACCAACAAGTGCCAGGCTCCTCCACCCTGAGGACTTTCATCTTCCACTGGTCACCCACACATCCACCCAACAAGGCAGACTTCGTTGGTCACCCACACATCCACCCAACAAGGCAGACTTCGTTTTATTCCTTGCTTCAGAGAGGAGGAAACTGAGGTACACAGAAGTTGGGCTGCCAGGGCCATGTGGCACTGCAGCCAGAGCACAAACTGTCCCTGAGTCACACCATTGACAGCTGTTCTGGTGACAAGGGGCATGGATGAGATTTCCTGAAGATGAGATAGGCGTGAGCAGGAACCCATGGAGCTCAGAGCCAGTCCCCACACGGCGCACATTGACCTCAGGGAGCTGCAAGCAGAGTCCAACATGTACGGATCCTGCAGCCAAATGCTGTTTCCCATTCCCGATTCTGTCATCACCTCATTCATTCCAAGGTTGGGGCATCCTTTGTGTGGGGGGCGCTTGAGGTCTGAATCGCTCAGAGGAGCTAGGACATGCTGTGGAAACAAACAGCCCAAAGCCTCGTGACCACTGAGGGCCATTTGAGCTGGTTACTTGCTTACTGCATGTGCACTCCTTGTCTGGGGACCCCACCCGAGTCAGGCTCATGTGGCATGAGGCCCAGACTTGGGGGTTTCCGGGAGCCTTGGCAGAGGAAGAGTGTGAGCTACTCTCAAGTTCTTTGTTCACATTCCGACTTCGTCCCAGTGCCAGTGTCTGGAGAACAAGTGAGTGATAACCCCAACCATGGTCCTGGCAGGATGGGGCAGAGCTTGGACGGTCTGAACCACTATACCTACCTCCTGCCACTGGCTAGGGGATCAGGGCCCAGAAGCCCCACTAATGCAGGCACTCAAGTCGCAAGTAACATTCCACCAGCTGAGGTTAGACTCCAATCCCTGCCCCCTCAGGGGCAAGCAGACTCCGTCTTCTTGAGTGCCCCACCAGGCCAGCCCAAGGCCATGAAGTGACCTGTGTATACTGGACCTGGATTCTGCCCTGCTGAGAGGGGGCTTGGTCCACACCCCCTGCCAAAAAGGGCCTCCCCTCAACACTGCTGGGCCGTGAGCCAGTGCAGCTGTGACTCATCTGGACCCTGTCAGCTCCTCTAAACAAACACGAGAAGAGCATAGCTGGAGAGGGACTTCTTCCCAGCTAGACCAAAGGAAATGAGGCCCTCTGCGTGGGAGCTGCCTAGCCGCCAGGCACACTGAAGAGGATGTGGACAGGAGGGGCTGCTCCTGCATTGAGCTGGGGGCCAGCTAGAACAGCTGTTCTGTCACCATTCCGGCTCCACCAAAGGGCCCAAAGTTCCACAGGTTAGAGACCCCAAGGAGGCTCAGTGAGGAGACTCCCCTGCGCCGCCCTCTGCACCATCCCCTGGCCAAAGGAGCCTCCTGGGCTGGCTGCAGCTGCAGGTGGGGGAGGTGCCCCACTGGATAGAGCATGGGGGCCATGAGAACCATCCCAGCCTTGGAAGGCACAGAACACCCTGACCCAGGCTCCCAGGGTGGCCATGTCACGGCCTCCGCCCAAACAGGCTCGCGCCCTGGGTTTGCTGGAAACCGCAGCCCTTCAGCAGGACAGTGCCTCTTCCCAGACGCCATTCTCCACTGCTGGGTAAACTCTCTCAGTGGGATCCCTGATGCAGGCATCCAGAGACAGCTAGCAACACCAGCACCCTCCTCAGACCTTTCCCCGGCCAGTGAGGACTCTCTATCCCTTGGGGAGGTGTGTGGTTTTTTTCAAGACACAGTTGCTAGGCGTCCCGGGCCACAAGCAGGTCTCAGAAAAGCTTCAGGGAAGTTGGGAGTCCAGGCTGAAGCTGGGTCAGGGACAATGGGGGCCTGGCCCGGGGTGATGCAGGATGAACAGGAGCAAGTTCCAGGGTCTATCAGGACAAGACTTGCTGCATGACACAGGCTAGGGTGTAGCTTGTCCCTGACACCCATTGTGTCTGTTCAAGGAATAGGAACGATACTTACCTGGCAGGGGAGATACCACGACCACAAAGGTGGTTTTCCCAGGGCGAGGCTTATCCTTTGCACTCCGGATGTACTGATCCCTGGGATTTCTCAAATGTGGGAAACGCGACTGCATAATTTGTAGTAGTAGGGAACTGTGTTCACACTCCCCGCTCCCACAAAAAAGGAGTAGGAATGGCAGAGGGCAGACAGGGAAAAGCTGCCCAATGCCCGGGCTCCAAGCCCCCACTGCATTACCTTGCCCAGCCTCACCACCACGTGGGGAGCTATGTGTGTATCCTCATTAGCGACAGGGAAACCAAGGTACAGCAGATGAGCTCTGTAGGGTGGTGGATGTAGGGTGGCAAACTGGATCAGGCCTCTAGCTAGACACACACACACTCGAGGGGAGAGTCTGCTGTGGAGCCCATACCTTCCATGTCCACCAACGCAGTCAGTCTGTGGTCCTCAAGCCTCCCTGAGGATGCTCTGAGGCCAAGAGAATCAGCCATACCCAAGTGGCCAGCCCTCTTTCCTGTGGGCCAGAAGACACTGGGACCAGCCGGCACAACTTTTGGAGTCTAACATATTCTATTTTTGTATTTTGTAGCTTGTGCTTTTGGTGTCATAACTAAGAAAACCTTACCTAATCCAAGGTCATAAAGACTGATTAATACGTTTTTCTAAGAGGCTTATAGTTTTAGCTTTTACATTTAGGTCTTTGATCCATTTTAAGTTAATTTTTGTTTATGGTCTGAGGTGGGAATACAGATTCATTCTAGAATGTGTTGCTTTACAGTTGACGCCGCACCATCTGTTGAAAGGACCTTTTTTCTCCCATTAAATCGTTGGCACCTTGTTTAAAACAATTGACTATAAATGTGAAGATTTCTTTCTGGACTCCTATTCCACTCCATTTTTCTGTATGTCTATCCTTATACCAATACCACACTGTCTTGATTACTAAAACTTTGTAGTAAGCCTTGAAATTGGGAAGTGTGGCAGGGCTCGGTGGCTCAGCTTGTAATCTCAGCATTTTGGGAGGCCAAGGTAAGTGTATTGCTTGAGCCCAGAGGTTCGAAATCAGCTCGGGCAACTTGGTGAGACCTTGTCTCTACAATAAATCAAAAATTAGCCGGACATGGTAGAGTGCGCCTATAGTTCTGGCTACTTGGAAGGCTGAGGCGGAAGGATCGACAGAGCACAGCAGGTTGACACAGGGGTAGCCATGAGTGTGTCACTGCACTCCAGCCTGGGCAACATAGTGAGACTCCGACTAAAAAAAAAAAAAAAAGATATTGAGAAGTGTGAGCCAACCAAATTTGTCCTTCTTTTTCCAAATTGTTTTGACAATTCTGGATCCTTTGAATTTCCATGTGAATTTTGGGACCAACTTGTCAATTTCTGTAAGACAAACCAGTGGGATTTTGATAGAGATGGTGATGCATCTGTAGATTAGTCTGGAGAGTATTGTTACCTTAACAATATTGTCTTCTAAAGCATGTACATGAGATGTCTGTCTAATAAATTGGGTCCTTAATTTTTTTCAGTTTTTTTCCTTTTTTTTTTTTAAGTTGGAGTCTTACTCCGTTGCCCAGGCTGGAGTTCCATGGCACACTCACAGCCACCCCAACATCAGCCTGCTAGGTTCCGGCGATCCTTCCACTTCAGTCTTCCAAGTAGCCGGAACTACAGGCTCGTGCTACCATGCCTGGCTAATTTTTTATTTATCATAGAGACGAGGTCTCACCAAGTTGCCCAGGCTGGTCTCGAACCCACGAGCTCAGGCAATTCACTCGCCTCGGCCTCCAAAGTGCTGGGATTACAGACTGAGCCACTGAGCCCAGTCTTTTTCAATGTTTTATAATGCAACTCTTTTGTTAAATTCATTTCTAAGTATTTTACTCTTTTTGATGCTATTATAAATGCAATTGTTTTCTTCGCCTCATTTTGAATAGTTCATTGTCAGCATATAGGAATACAATTGATGTTTTGCATATTGATCTTGTATCTTGTAACTTTTGATAAACCTTATTTATTAAATCTAACAGTTTTTTTGTGGATTCTCTAGAATTTTCTATGTACAAGATTGTATAATTTGCAAGTAGAGATAATTTTACCTCTTCTATACACTGTCCACAGAAACTCACCTCAAGTATAATATAAGCATGTCAAAAGTAAAAGAATGGACAAAGGTGTACTGTGCAAACTTTAATCATAGGAAAGAGTGTTTAGGTTATATTATTATAAGATAAAGTAAAGATAAAGAGTGTTTAGGTTATATTATTATAAGATAAAGAAAATAACCAATGACAAAGATTTTATGTAATGATGAAAGGGTCAGTCTATCAGGAAGACCTCACAATCTAAATGTGTATGTATAAGACAATAGACATGAAAAACACATGAAGCAGAAACTGAAAGCAGAAATAGACAAACCCACAATGTGGCTGGATACTCTAACACACAGATAGATGCCCCTCAGTGTACAATGGGATTATGTCCTGATAAACCATCACAAAGCCAAACAGTCCTAAGTAAAACAATCATAAGTTGGGGACCATCTGTATTAGTTTCTTATTGTAACAAATTACCATGAATTTAGTAAGTTAAAACAACACAAATTTATTCTCTTATAATTTAATTTTGGAGGTCAGAAGTCTGAAGTGGGTCTCATGGGACTAAAGTCAAGGGATTGGCAGGGCTATGTCCCTTCTGGAAGCTCTGGGACACTTTGTTTCCTGAGTTTCCCAGTTTCTAGAGGCCACCCACTTTCCCTCAAATCCCTCTTCTTCCATCCTCAAAGCCAGCATCTTCCCCTCTTTCCCAACTCTGTCTCTTTGCCTCCCTCTCCCACCTGTGAGACCCCTGCAATCGTGCTGGACCTAACATAACAATCAACCTCTCTCTTCAGCTGAAGATGGAGTTTAGTTGCCAATTGTTCACCTGAGATGGGAATATTATCCACATGGGTAGAAAGGAATCACACGATGGGAGAGGAAGATGGAAGAGGGAGGCAGAGGAGGGCAAAGTGATGCAGTGTGTGGGGACTCAATCAAAAGGAGGTTTCTTTGGCTCACGGTACTGCAGGTTGTACAAGAAGCATGGTGCTAGCATCTGTTTCTGGTGAGGGCCAGGGGCTCCTTCCACTCATGGCAGAAGGTAAGGGGAGCAGGTGTGTGCAGAGACCATTTGACCAGAGAGGAAGCAAGAGGCAGGAGGGAGGTTCTGGGCTCTTTAAAAAAAATCCAGCTCTCACATGAACTGTTAGGACAAAACTCATTACTACAAGGTACCAAGCTGTTCATGAGGGATCTGCCCCTATAATGTAATCACCTCCCACCAGGATCCACCTCCAACACTGGGGATCACAATTTCACATGAGGTTTGGAGGGAACAAACATCCAAACCATAGTTTGGAGAAGGGTCTACAAGTCAAGGAATACAGGCTGCTGCTAGAAGCTGGAAAAGTCAAAGAAATGGACTTAAGTCTCAGAAGGGGACATACCTTAACGTTAGCCCCGCAAAGCACAGGGAACAACCAATGCCCGGACTTGTTGCAGAGGGAGGCATAAAAGTATCCAGCTACTTATGAAACAGCTGGATACTGCAGGTTGTACAAGAAGCATGGTGCTAGCATCTGTTTCCTGTGAGACTGCAGTCTCACTCCCAGGTATTTTTGCAACAGAAATGAAAACCTACCTCCACAGAAGAATTTGGACACAAGTGTTCAGAATAGCAGTGTTCATAGTAGCCAAAAACCGACAACAGCCTGAACATCCACCAGCAAGCGAGTCAGCCAACCGTGTTGTGTCCATGCAATGGAATCCTACTAAATGGCACAGAGGATTTTGATGCACACAGAATAGACAAATGACAAGAATAGCATGCTGAGTGCTGGACCCCAGATAGAAAGAACCACATACTGTGTGGCTCCATTTATGAAAGATTCTGGAACAGGAAATCCCATCTAGCAGGCAGCACATGGAGCTGGTGAGGAAGGATGCTCATGGAGCTGCATACTCAAAATCTGGGCTTTTTCCTACTGGAAATTAGATCTCAGTTTCAAAATAGGCACAAGAATTCACAAAAAAGTTCATTCCTTTAAAGCCCAGAAAATCCTTTTAGGAATATTTACCAACCAGTGTGTCTGAAATGTGACTATAGTATTTACTTAATCTTTGGAAGCTATGTCAACACTGTGTTGGTGAAGATTCCCGTCCAAGGGAAGATTAGAAGGGGTTGATTAGATTAGATTTTCTATGCTGGGGGCTGGCCCTGGCAAAGCCCCTGCTGAGGGAAGGCCTGCCTCTGCAGAGCTGTGCACACAGGTAGGATCCCACATGGCCTGGGTATGGAGGGGTCTCTTCAATGTCCATCAGCTTCTAAGCCAGTCTTGTCTTCAGAGTGGTCTTAGGGATAAAGTGTAGATGGAAATTTTGTCTTGCGTTCACAGCAACAAATAAGCTCAGTGTGATTAATCTTATTGTCAATTTGAATCATTTCATCCTTGTCAATAGGCACACAATGACCTTTTTTATTTTCTGTGTTAAAAACAAAAGACAGAAACAGAGTGGGCCTAATGTATACACGTGCCACGAGGTCACAAGGTGGGCATGACTCCTGGGTCTCTCCATCCTGAGGCCCTAAGGATGCCACACAGGAAGGCATGGGGGGCAACCGGGGACCTCTCAGGCTGCCACAGCCCTGCAGGCTCCCCGGGGAAGTTTCCATGGCACATGCCTGCCCTGCTGGTGACTAAATCAGCAATCCAGGCCCAGCCATGGGCCATGGGAGTGGAGAGGTGGAGGTAGAGACAATGTTTCAGGCCGAGGGAGGAGAGGTGGGAGCTCAGGCCTTGAGGGAGTGACCCAGTGAAGTCGCCCTGGGGCCAAACTGGGGCAGGGAGAGTGAGGAGGGGACAATGCCAAGAGTGAGCAGACGAGAAGATGTGGAGACAGCTAGGAGTTCTGTCCTGGGGACTGTGGGCAGCTACCCAGAATCACCTGGGAACTCCAGTGCCCACGGTCACCCGGGAACAGCATTGCACATGGGCTGAGAGCCAGGACCAACCTGGCCTGCAGCCACTGGAGCTGCAGGGACCCAACAACCAAAGCAGTCATAGCCAGCCGACATGGCAGGGGCTCGGTGTCCTCTCCTCAGGAGCATGTTCCAGGACCTCATCACTGGCAAAGACACATGGGGGCAGTTTCCTTGTCCCTGGAAGCCATCCCTGGGTTCTGCTCCGTGGTTGGCTCACCAAGGCCTGGGCCTGTGAAGGAGTGAGGTCTGATTGCTCCGAAATGATCCCAGATCTTCTTCACACCCCCAACATTCCCAACCACAAACCACTCTGGCTGAAAGAAGGCATCATCCCCTGAGGAAGTCCTCGGAAAGCTGCGGTTGGGAGAACGGGCTTTTGCCTGGAGGCGGCTCTAGATGGCTCCCATCCAGCCAGCTCCTCCCACGTGAGGCTCCCAGACACCGATTCAGGCTGGGCTGGGGGTTTAAGGAACCCGGATGGTTGGCCCAAGGCAGTGTGTGAATGAATAAAGAATGAGGCCAGTCATAATGTGGCTTGGGGCATTACTAGGACCTGCAACTGCTGCCAGAGAAGGGAGAGAATCCTGGCTCCCTGCACTGGAAGTCCTGGCCCCACCTCATGGGACCTCACTGGGAACCTGAGAGCTCATTCCCAAGCCATCCTCAAAGAAATGTCCTGGCACCTTGCCCATGCCAACCTGTGATCCTTTAGCGAGACTGACCTGTACATACCACAGTGATAGGCTCTTTGCAGAAGCAGGAGACTCCGAGGCTTCAGGATGATCCCTCAGATGGAAACAGCCTGGCAGTATTGGTGGTCAACTGTGAGTCAAGAGGAAATGGGTGACCCAGTGAGTCAGAGACAGCAAGCAGGCCCGGCCTAGCCCTGTGCCCACTCCTGCAGACAAGAGCACCAGGGGTGGCCGGGCTCGGTGGCTCAGCCTGTAATCCCGCGCTTTGGGAGGCCGAGGTGAGTGAATTGCCTGAGCCTGCAGGTTTGAGACCCACCTGGGCAACTTGGCGAGACCTCATCTCTACAATAAATAAAAAAAAATTAGCTGGGCGTGGTAGCACACGCCTGTAGTTCTAGCCACTTGGAAGGCTGAGGCGGAAGGATCACCAGAGCCCAGCAGATCGAGCATGCGGTGGCCGGGAGTGGCCACTGCACTCCAGTCTGGGTGACTGAGTGAGACTCCAACTCAAAAAAATAAAAAAAAGAGCACCAGGGGTGAGGTCCTCAGCCCAGATCCCCTCCCAGCCACTCACTGTACCACCAGGGACCTGCCCTGCAATGAGGGATCCCAATCCCAGAGTTCTCCCTGTCCCCTGCACTGGCCATGCACAGGAGCTTCATGCATGCTGTGCTTTCAAGAATGTTGACGACCAGTTGCTAAACACAGCCATTACTTTTAAAATTACATATACTTATAATTAAATAACTTATATTAGAGACAAACATAGCCACTGCTAAAAATTCATCACTTCATAATTATGATACCACATTTTACTGGCACCCACACTCTTGGGTTCTCTACATTTGTGGTTTCTGAGTGATGTAAATGCTACCTCACAACACCTGATAGCATGTGTCCCATGGTGGCAGTATTTACCCTACAGGAATTGGCACACACTGTAAACCCTGACCTTCTCTTACTCAAGGCCAGTTGGTAAACATTTACCAGTGCGGTATGCCAGGTCCCAGCCTGCCTCTGCCCCATATGGGACAGCCCTCCTCCATGCCCATTCCACAGTGAAGACCCAAGCCCCATGCCCCATTCTTCCTCTAGCCACCTCCTGGGGCCCCTTGCATGTCCTTGGTCCTCTGACTCTGGCACTTCCCTGCACACTTCTCTGTAGCTTGCATCCAAGCGGGTGGCCCCTCAGTTGGGTCACACAGCTGTCCCTGGGCCTTTAGCTCCCTGATCATCTCTCTGCTGCAGCCAGGGCCTCCTCTTGGGCACCTGCACACTCAGGGGTCCCACCTGGGATCTGGTGTCTCCCAGAGCAACTCTGTCTGCAATCTCCACCTGGGAGTGTTCTATATGAACATCCCCCACTTCACCTCTGACACCAGTGCCATGGAGTAGCCTTCCTCTCCTCTTACCCCTCTGTCCTCACCCAGCTGGGGCATGGCCACTCACTGGCAAAGCCTCGGTCCTCAGGTCCAAGGAAGACAGGCTGAGCTGGGGACAAAGTGGGCTTGTGGGGAGATTATAGTAGGGAACAATGGCATTGGAGCCACATGGCTTTATCACATCTGTTGTCCTCTTCTCACCAGGATCACCCACCATCAGACACTGCTGTGCTCCCCGCCACAGGGAACCTGGGATGCTGGGCCCCCTGACAGCTAGGACGGCATGGTATTGTCTTCTCCATAACAAAGAAGCCATTCAGCTATTCCTCCTGGGATCTCAGAGCCTCCCTGATCCTTCCTCTGCCTTCCCCACAGCATCAGTTCTGAACTGTCCTCCTCTCACACCCATCTACACCCCAGCCCAGCTCCCCTCGTTCTCAGCATAGGGTCAAAGAGCATGAAATTCTCTTGCATGTTAGGAGGTGTCCGTGGGAGATTGGCCAGCATCATGCCCACCCTTGTCATCTGTTCAAAGCTGACTTCTAACAGATCCATAGTGAGAAAGGAAACATCCCAAACTTGGACCTTTCCAGCCATTGTGTGTGGTTCCAGTGGTCAGAGAGAGCAGTGTGTTGGTCCACCAGTGGGATAAAGTATCACCTCCCACCCAGAACTAGAGCATGTATTCAGATCCTGAGATTTCTACTGTCATCATCTACTTGACCAACGTGGAAAAAAGCCACATATAAAAATTAGCACAGTGGGGCTCCTTCATCTCTTTATTGCAAACCTTAAATGCATTCACATGGGACTGTGTAGGCAGGTCTTGTCTGGGATGTTTCTGTTCATATCACAGGCAGAGACTGATTCTCTATTCTTCTTTCCTTCTCAGATTCACAAAGCCAAGTGAATGCCAAATGGGAAAAACCCAAATAAACTCACACTCAGATACATATAGTCAGACTTCTGAAAACTAAAGACAAAGAAAAATATTGTCAATGCAGGCAGAGAAAAATGGTGCATTTTAAATAAAAGAATGGCAGAATGACAGTAGATTTCTCATTAGAAACCACAGAGGCCAGAAAAAAAAAAGGACACATTTTTTAATTACCAAAAGAAAAGAGGCTGGGCTTGGTGGCTCAGCCTGTAATTCCAGCACTTTGGGAGGCAGAGGTGAGTGGATTACCTGAGCCCACGGGTTCGAGACCAGTCCCAGACAACTTAAAGGGACCTCTTCTCTACACTAAATCAAAAATTAGCTGGGCGTGGTGGTGCACGCCTGTAGGTCCAGCTACTTGGAAGGCTGAGGCAGAAGGATCGCTGGAACCCAGCAGGTCGAGGCTGCACTCCAGCAGTCTGGGTGACAGAGTGAGACTCCAACTCAAAAAAAAAAAAGAAAGAAAGAAACAAATAGTTCATTTCTTGGCTGAAAACCTCTTTGACTTTTGACCTTAATGTTTATTTTTTCTTCTTCAAGGATTACATATAAGGTCACTCAAACTCCTTATTTTATTATCTTTATACTTTTACTTCTAAGAAAATAAGACCCTGAGGTGAAAACAAATGGGATTCCTGATCTTTAGGGGCAGAAAGACCGGAGTGGATATTGGGGTGCTCATACCAGAGTAGGTTTCTTACCCCCAGCCTGGTCCTTGCTAGGGAGGAGAATAGTGACATGACTGGAAGCTAGATTTGAGCCCAGGATTCCTGGCAGGCGGATCAGAGGGAAATTACTGATGATCACTTTCCACTTCCCCTTGCCTTTCTAACTGCACTGCTTTTTGTGTCAGTTTTTTTCCCATCTTTAACCTCTGCTTTTAGCAAGCTCTACATATGAGAGCTCTAATCATTTGCTGTGTTTAGGGGCAAATAGTAAATGGTCGGGTGAACACAAGGGAATACCATATAATCAACAGATTTCAAATGGCTGTTTGTGAACTTCAAGGCTAAAAGTAATGTAATTAAATAGATGTATACTGGGAGGACCCAGAAATTGGAATTTATTTTTCTTAATTGTGTATTTATTCTTACATGTTTAAACTTCAGTCACCTTCAAAATATTCTCCATTTTATGCGGTACATCTATGAGGTGCTTTTTCCACTGCTCAAAGCAGTTTTTGAACTTGTCATTTTTGATGACTTTGAGTGCTTCTGCCTCTTTTTGTTTTACCTCTTCCACATTGGCAAAGCATTTCTCTTTGAGGACTTTTTTAATACGGGAAAACAAAAGTCGCTTGGGCAAGATTAGGTGAATAGGGAAAGTAGGGCATGGGGTCATGCCATTTTTGGTCAAAAACTGCTAAATACTCAGTGTGGGGTGGGCAGATGTGCTCGTAAATCACCCATTATGAGATGGGGAAATGCTTTGAAAGAATTTCTCCAAAAGAATTCACTTAAGGGCGGACTCGGTGGCTCAGCCTGTAATCCCAGCACTTTGGGAGGCTGAGGCGAGTGGATTGCCTGAGCCTGCGGGTTCGAGACCAGCCCGGGCAACTTGGCGAGACTTGTCTCTACAATAAAATCAAAAATTAGCTGGGCGCAGTTGTGTGTACCCAGTAGTTCCAGCTACTTGGAAGGTTGAGGTGAAAGGGCTGCCAGAGCCCAGTGGGTCAACGCTGGGGTGGCTATGAGCATGCCACTGTACTCCCGCCTATGTGACAGAGTGAGACTCCGACTCAAAAAAAAAAAAAATTCACTGAAGCCAAACACAGCCACTCACAACAACACTAGCTAGTACACTGATGCTGATGGGTTCCTGGAACACTTGCCTAGTTGTACCCCAAAGTCCTGAATCCAAGAGACCACCAGAGAGCCAGGTCCGCTGCAATCACACGAGGGTCTTTATTCAGGCTGGAGTCTGGGCTCACGCTTGAAACCAACGCAGCAGGTTCAGGAACGAGAGCCCTGCCCTAGTACAGCAAGCAGTTTATATACACAGTTACAAGGGAGGGGCTGGACGTGACTGGTTTTTTGCTAGGCTTGAAACATTAGCCAGTCAGAGGAGTGCGTGACGGGCTTTGGCTTAACGGGCAGGGCGGATT